>PVLD010014550.1:0-51901 GCA_004027595.1 Dinomys branickii | reverse complement strand
ATATACACACATACATACATATACATACATATATACATACATATACACACATACATACATATACATACATATATACATACATATACACACACATACATACATATATACATACATATACACATACATACATATACATACATATATACATACATATACACACATACATACATATACATACATATATACATACATATACACATACATACATATACATACATATATACATACATATACACACACATACATACATACATAGATGGGCATAGATACAGATAATGGATTGTCAGTATCTGCTTGCATCTGAGAGTATGGAATATGCTTGGCAAGTCCCCCAAATCTTCATACATCATTTTCTAAAACAGCGTTTAATCATATGTACTTGCCCCCCAGTATTTATGAATACTCATTTTCTCTTTAGTCACTGCTCCCTCTTCATTTGCTATTCACCTTACTTACAAGTTTCTATGTTAAATCTCCCTACTTAATGGAAAACCAAAGCAAGGAGAGAAAGGGTCACACGCACCCAGGTTTGAACATCATCTTTGAATTCTAACTGAGTGCACTTCGACTGTACCATACTTGATCGTTGGAGTCATGCCCTTTCCTTCTAAGCTGAGATAAGAACTTTACCATAATTTGATACTTTACCCTTCTATAAAAGGGAATAAAGCTGATTTGCTCTCTTTTAAGGATCTTAGGATTGAAGGTGGTCAGATTTCCACCCACTGATAAAAAATTCCTTCTCTAAGATGAGACTGTGGGAAGTGTAAACATTGAAACAGTGTGATCACATAGAAGGTAAAATATTTTGAAAAAAATCATTACACTAAAGGACACATCGCCCTTAATCCCCCTCCAGTTCTGCCATTCTGAGCACACTCGTTCATCGTTCTCACCACTTTCGGAAGCAGGGCACGAAATCCTCTTTTGCGAGTTTCTTTTCATGACTGTCCTCAGCGTTTATGGCAATTTCTGACAAGTAAAAATATTATGGGTCTTTACCCACCTTCTTCACTGGACCTGGCTCCTCATAACTTATGCCTCTTCCCCACAAGATGACTGTGAGGAGTAAAGATTTTGAATTGATCAGGGATGCTGAGGCAGCCGTGACAGCATGCCTCAGGTCGCTTACCAAAAGAGACTTATAGAAGTGCTTCCCAGAGTGGCAAGAACGGTGGGCAAGTGCAGGAAAAGCAAGAGAGAGTATTTTGAGGGGAACTGGTGGCAATGTGTCTTTTATGGTAATAATTTTGTAAAAATTAAACATTCACTTTATTTTGTAATCACACTTTATAATGATTGATCCATTAAGTATTTTAAGGGTACTGTAGACTTCTGTTTCTGCTGAAAAAGAAATCACAAGTATTAAAATAGAGGCCATCCTTTTCCTTAGGTCAACTGAAATAACTGGCTTCTCACCTTGCCTAAGAATCTAAATTGTTGTTGTTACTATGGTAACAGATTGTCAGTATAAACAGGAGTCTCTCTGGCTTAGCTGATGGCTGAAAGGAAGGGAGCAGAAGGACACTTTATTGTTGTCTTTTCTTAAATAGTTTTTAAAACTATATTTGTAGGCTTTTGAATGGGTGGAAATGCAGGTGCAGTAATAACCACATTCCGAAAGGAAATTGCTCAGGAGAAAGTAAGTCAGACCCTGGGGCAGTTCACCATCTGTGACCTGATACGCAGAGCTGTGGTGTTGGTTGGTTTTACTGGACTCAGTGTCTTCCCTCGGGTTGTTGCCTTTTGTCTGCTGTTTATTTCTCAGTTTGGAAGTGCTAGATTGGTGCGAACATGTGGGTGAAAATTCATCCTCCAAACAGAACGTGCTGATTGAGTGTGGGTTGCATGCTAGGCACCACCAGGCACCAGGGCCACACAGACACATTAATGCCTGCGTGAGTTCACATTCTTCTGAAAAGGACAAGGCAAAAGGAAACAAATCTATATACATGATATCAGGTAACAAGAGCTACTATGATAACAAATAAGCATGTTAAGGTAGTAATAGAAGCCGGGTATGGTGGTACATGCCTGTAATCCCAGCACTCACTCAGGAGGCTGAGGCAGGAGGATTGTTGCGAGTTCAAGACCAGCCTGGGCTACAAAGTGAGCTCAAGGCCAACCTATTCTGCACAGGGAGATCCTGTCTCAAAAACACAAAGAAAAAAAATAGTAATAATGGTTTCTCATATATGAGAAACAGAAATAAAAACAAAATAGAAGAGAGGTAAATAGGAAATAGGGAGAAGTTCATATACTTCCCCAAATTACAAATTCAATTGTTTTAAAAATATTTTAACATATATATCTGTTATGGTTGATACATTGTGTCAACTTGGGGAGTCTAGAGGTTTGGCTGAGTGATTCAGCAGGAAGCCAGGGTGCTTACTTTGTATATATCCTGAGCCTGTGGAAGTGGAGGGCATGGAGGTTATGTGAGAGCTACACGCACCCTGGGTGGGGGTAGGGTATTTACAATGTAAGGGAAGAGAAGAGGCTTCTTGCAGCCATTCTTCCTTTTTGCTCTGGTTGTTTTGCTGTGCTCTACTGCCATGAACATTTGACCTCTGCCA
Source organism: Dinomys branickii (assembly GCA_004027595.1). Classification (NCBI taxonomy): domain Eukaryota; kingdom Metazoa; phylum Chordata; class Mammalia; order Rodentia; family Dinomyidae; genus Dinomys; species Dinomys branickii. The sequence continues at coordinate 49,325 of PVLD010014550.1, read as the reverse complement.
TGTGCCACTCTGCCTCTGAGACAACCAAGTATGGACTGAAACCTCCACAAACTGTAAGCTAAATAAACCTTTCCTTCCTTCATTTTGGGTGTTGGGTAATTTGTCTCAGCAACAAGAGAAAAGTAACCAAGACAATATCCTAATTGGTTTCATTTATACTGCTAGTCTATTATAGTTTGTGGAAAAGAAAGATTTGTATCATTGTCTGTTCATTTCTTTTCTGTAAGAGTCTTTGGTGTGTGTCTTGTACTGTAACTACTCTGAAGACATTGATACACAGTATAATAACTATTGCATTATCTTATTCTTTATAAATAATAAAAAGTTAAAATCTTCAAGAAAATCAGAACATTTTGACTTACCTATCGATAGGCCTGAAAGACGTGGATTACATGTGAATATACTAAAACATGCAGAAAGAAAACAACCACAGAATCCTGTCATTGGCCGGGTATTAGCCAAAGGCCCAGTTCCAAGTCACAAGACTTTAGTAAGAATATTCCAAGCCTCAAATTTGGAACCTCAATTCTTTCAGGACGCCATATTTTGTACTTCTGTGAAATTTTCCAAATGTACTTTATTCATCCAGAAAACGCCTTTGGAATGTTTTAATGTAGTTTTTTAAAAAGAAAAGATGGTGCTAGAGTTGGAATCTGGGTTTCCCCCTAAAGGCTAGGTGTTAGTCTTGGGCTCAGCTTGGACTTCTGCAGAAGTGGGGAAACTTTAAGGGGTAGGGCCTATTAGGAGGTTTCTCCATCACTGTCCCTGAATGTGCCCTGCAGGGGGGCAGTGGGACTCAAGCCTCTCCTCTTCTTCCTTACGCAGTGAACAGCTTTACTCTGCCACATGCTCCCTGCCATGTTGTACCACCTGCCACAGCCCCAAAAGCAATGGATCCACCAGACCATAAATTGAAACTTTCAAATTGGGGAGCCAAAATAAACCTTTCCTCTTTATAAATTTAATAATCTCAGATATTTTGTAACAGTGACAGAAAACCAACTAATACCGAAGCATTAAAAGTTTCTCTCTGGGGCTTATACTTTCCAAGAAGAAGTTCTTTTATAGAATTCATGACCTTAAGATATAGTAATGGAAGAAAAGAGAAACGGATTTGGGATATGTGTACATATAATTTCCATGGCTAATATTTAGAGCCATTTCAATGACTAAGGGGAACTTAAATGTTTGAAGTTTATATTCTGCTAAGGAACTTGGTTTTTTTTGTTTTTGTTTTTGTTTTTTTCTCTGCTAAGGAATTTGCAAAACAGAGATCCCACCATGGGTTAAAAAACTGGGGAAAAGATCTATTTAGGAAAACTGACCAAGCCCTCACTTCCCTGCCAGATTGTTCTGGCAAGAGATGACTGAGTTGTATGAATTCTGGACCACCCAGTACGGTGATTCCTGTATCCTTCTCAGATTGTATTTATTCTTTATTGCCTCGTAAAGAGACAGCCTCTGACTTACCAATTTTACTGGATAGCATGTCGGTATTGTATTTTCGTATTGCCTGAAGCAACTCCAATGATTGTAGTAAAGCACACTCGCCGTTTTTTGATTATCACTGTTCTGTGTGGTTTATAACTGAACCTTTGCTTCCTTGACTTGGATTGAAGATCATATCCTGCAGATGATTCTAAGGTTCTAATGATTCTAATGATTCTAATGATTTTTAGATACTATATGGAACAACATTGAAATGATTTTTCTAATATCCAGGGTTGAGTGAAAAGCAGGATGCTCAGAACTCCTGGGAAATCCTGATTCTAGACCATGTGAATGAATTTCTAAGGGTTACAAGCTGCTCTATAACCTTCTCTGAAGGTTTTTTTTTGTTTTATTTTCTCCGTGTTTGTTAATCTTCCGATTCCCAAGGTTGCTCCCTATTGCCCTGGATTAATTTATCCCTAGCTGGAATTTGACTCTGTTATGTCAAGGGCCCTTGAGAAGCTCATCAAGCTGAACAGACGATAAAATGAGACCTACACCAGAGCTGATGAAACAGAAAGAGCAATTTGCCCTTGAGCTTATCAACTTCTAACCCTGTGCTCAAATCTCTCTTGTCCATTGTTTCTTACACACGCGCGCACACACACACACACACACACACACACACACACACACACACACTTGTTAATTCCCCTTTTGCCCACACATTTTAATCTCTTCTAATTCAGAGAATATTGTCAGTGGGAGCACCTTTGCCTCCTCATGCTGTGGAGGTTCAGCCCATTCCTCCCGACAGTACCACCTGTACCGAGGTAGGCAGCTGCAGCCCTCTGGGAGATACCATCAGTCAGTCAATTAGCAGTGGAGCTCATATATGCTCAAGAGATTTTGCGATGTGTCCATTTTGAAGGCTTATTTCTGTTCACACTCTACATCCAGAAAAATTGAAGTCAAAATGTTAATAAGCTAATAAGCTCGTCATTTTTTTTCAAATTTAGGAACTGATTTTTTTTTAATCGGAGAATTAGCATGTTTCCTCTTTTCCTGTCTACATTAATTAATTTATTTTGAAATGCACAGACTATTTTTAAAAGCACATTAAAAGGCCTTTAGCTGCAGTGCAAACATGGTGTAAACTACCCTGCGTTTGGTACTTTACATCATGGATCTGCCTCTTTCAAGTCCTCTGTGTTCCTTAATTTCCAGGCTAGTTTGGGCTCATTTGCCGTGCTTCGGATTTATTTGTCCTCCACAGTGCAGCTCCGCTCTTTCCTTTGGATGCCTTTCACAAAGAGCAAAGTCCCACCTTCAGTTGTATAAGCATTTTCCTGGCTTCAATTCTTTAGCAGTTTATTTTCTTCAGGTCATTGTGACATACTGCGTCCTTTCTTAGCTGTCTTCTTACATCCTTGCCTGTGATTCTATTTGACAGAAGTGGCAAAGGCGTCTTGGCTTCACATGTGAACAGCAGTCAATGTGCAGGTGAAAGGTGACAGGGGCCGAAGGGTCAAGATGAGATGTGCGGTGTAAACCTTCTCATGCCTGTGGTTGCAGTATCTTCTCCCAGCCCAAAGGGGGATTTGAAATGCCTTCCCGAGGGACTCTGTAATGGGACTGGACATTTCCCCATGGAGATTTCCCAAGAAATAGTAAGATTCCTTGTAAACTTACATACAGATAGACGTGGGTTTCTTTCTAAATCTAGGGAGTCTTAGGGCAAATAAAAGCAGAGATTTCTGGACATAGCATTTGCTTTGGTAAAGCCCGAAATCTACTCAGGTTTGTATTTTAGGTGTCAAGCTGGTAAAAGTGTTTAATTTTAAAAATCTCCCCAGCAACCTATTCTGCATGGAGAAGAGAGATAAAATGAATAGAGAGGAGGATTATGTAGCGATTCAAATTCTTCTGGCCTGAGAGTATAAGGCAATAAGCAGGTCACAAGCTTTCTCTTCACTGGAACTGAATGAACTGTGCACAGTAGCTTGGAAACAAGGTTTACTACAAAACCATATTTATTCCCTACTAAATAACTTTTGGTACAGATTAAAAATGCGTGAGTTAAAATGTGTCTGAAGTTGCTTCCAGCGTTCCACAAGCAATAATCAGGTGGAGAGAAGCTCTTTGCCTTATATACAGCCCTGCATTCCTGAGCCTCTCTGTTCTTTATAGTCACAGAAGCATTTCCCCAAAGGGTTCATTCCAGCCTTACCTATATACCAATCAGACCAGACAGACAGAAACTGCGGAGTCTTTGACCTCTCCTGCTCCCTCCACCCAACCTCAGGAGGTGAAGTTTGGCATTATTCTTGTAGATACAAAGGAGAGATCCAGCACCCTGGGACTCATCTCCAGGCTGCATTATGCTATACTGGCCCCTTCCGTGTGAGTGTGTTTATGCCTCCGGCTTCTGTTGAACACATCAGTTCACCGAGTCCCTTTCTCACTACTACAGATCAAATTGTGGCCCTCTTCCCCTAAAATTCAGATGTTCAACCCTAAATCTCAAAGTAATGTATTCTGAGATAAGAACTATAAAAGTCAAGTGAGATTTTAGGGCGGGGCCCTGCCCAACAGGATAGTTCCTTATAAGAAGAGGAAGTGTTATCAGAGGTGCACGTGCACAGAGGAAAGTCATATGAAGGTACAGCAAGGAAGGAAGAGAACCCTCACCTATGGGCACGTTTCCTTGGAATTCTAGACTCCAGGACTCTGAGGAAATGCACTAATGATGTCTAAGCAACCCAGTGCGTGGTATTATGTTACGGCAGACTGACATACACTTCAGCTTGGTCAGCCGGCTGGGCCTGCATTCTGTCTAACTATTCTGCTTCACTCTGCTACTCTAGTCATTAAACAAACTCACCCCTTGGCCCACGAGACGGCCTTTCACATGACTTCAAGAGTCCTTGCTGCCTGCAATCCTACTTCCTACTACTATGAGGCTCCCTTGGGCATCTGGGACAGACTCAAACTTGCTTGCACTGCTCCTACTCTTGACTACATATACGGGCTACTGGCTCCTTTTTAGGAGACCGCGATGCATCTGAGTCAGTTTTCACAGACATAGCCCTTGTTTCCTCTTCCTGCTCGGGTGCCTTTGCTGCTGAGGGGCCGGCACACCTTCACTGCATCCGTGCACGGGGCAGAAGGTCGCCCCTTCTTTTCTGCTTGGTAGTGCAGTCACCTGACCCATTATGTAGGCCTCCTTATTTGCATCTCACTGGCGGAAGTACTCAACAGTCCTCTCTCCAGCAGGGTTGGCCTCCAGGTGCCGGCTGTCCTAGACAAAACGCTCCTGAACTAGTTATGTTCTAGCACGATAAAAGGATCTTTCTGACTCTGAGTGATTCTTTCATGACTGTTCACTTACACTGCATCATCTTCACCAACCAGATGCAGCAAGAAACACAGTGCTCATGCAGTAATTGTCTCTGATTTGATGTGATCTGATTTGATTTGACTAGATTTGATTTGGTGAACCGCATTGTAAGTTGGCCCTCTCTAAGAAAACTCAGTGAAAATGGAATGAAATACGACAAATGAATTGGATAATAATTAACATGTTTAACACAGAATTGTTTGTGAAAAAATTCAACGCAGTGTTTATAGAAATGTTTTTGGAGTATTTCTTTACTAACAGAGAGATGAAGAGACAGAAAAGCAGTGTTAAGAATATTATGATGTAAAAATCATGAAGACATAGAGACAAAGCATATTTAAAATCAGAGCTTGATTTCCAACTTTCATTCAGCTATAGCTCTTTAGCAACAGCTAGATTAAAATAAAATTGTGTCAAAGACTCACTTTTGTATGACAGATGAGAATTTCCACCTTCTCAGACCTCTAGCTGCATGTTTTCTTAATGCTTGAATAAAATGAACCACCATCCCCCTGATCTTCCTTATCTTTTTTCTACCCATACAATGTCTCTACACCCACTCCTCAGCCTTTCTGATTGGCAGGCAGCATGGTGGAATGGGGGGAGGGGACATAGGTTTGGATCCAAAGACTGCATCTGTAATTTTTTAGCAGAGTAGCTAAATAACAGAAGAACTGTTTGTCTAGGCAGAATATAAATAGGTAAATTTTCTAAAGACACCTGTAAATTAAGGACTACCAGCTCTCTCAGGGTGCCTACAGTGACCAAATGTAAGATTCATGTAAAGTACCCTGCAGAATGTCCAGCTTAACAAATACCAGTTTGTCCCTCCCTCTCATTCTGGCCTTACCACATTCTCTCTCAGAGGAAGTAGGGAGGGGGATACCCCCAAGGCTATCACACCCCTTAAGCTGACCTGTTGCCCCCAGTTTCCTCACACCTCTGCCCCCGATAGCATGGGCCCCTCTGCAGGCTCTTTCTCCTGTGCCTTTGATGGGTACCCTGCTCCTAATTCTGCAAGAAAGAAAACTCCTAGCTATTGTTTTTAAGTGCCAGTGGTCTTCTTTTCAAAGCCAATAAACTAAAATGAGTGGTGTGTTTTTACCATTAATTTTCTTATCACATGTAATATCTTTAAATCTTAATGATTTGCAGAGACTTTTAAACCCCTCTGGAAGGAAAGTCCCAGAGTTTGGAATGCAGTCATTCTGGCCTGGTGGAATTATTAGCAAATGAAGTCCCCATGCCCATCAGGTGGTAGGAGGGCGTTCATGTGCTTAAGGAGTTAAGGTAGACCCACTTGCACTGAAAAGGCTGCCTTAAAAAAAAGAGAATAGAAGACATTCGGCCATAGAATTTTAAACTTACATAATCTTATATTTTTATCAGCATGAAGAAAATGTATTTCTGAAGGAAGTTACAATCTCTAAGCTACTTAATAAGATATCAGCACTAAAAAATTATGTTTCTGAAGCAAGATACATGTAATTTCAAAGCTACTCAATAAAACCTCCTATAAGGGAACTTTGGATAAATGGATAGATTGATTTATTAGCATCCCTTTAAGAAATATCTGTTATTATTTGGACCTAGTTTTTTTTTCATAGACTCAAACCCTTTCAAAAGCTTCATGCATTGTACATTTGGTAAATTATAGCACTTTTACCCAATTGCTCCTGTTAGAGATAATGACCCCCTTTTGCTATTTTGTCTAAGACACCTGATTTAATCAGCCCGAAAAGGGCGGACTCAGTCTTGTACATTGCTTCGTAAGTTTACATTTAGCTCAAAATTAAGTGCAGTTTCAAGGTTTTTTTCCTTCAAAAAAAATCTCATTAATCTATAATGTAAGCCCTGCTTAAACTTACATATTTGCTAAAATTTGTGAAGGTGACTATGGTGAATGAATTCTTGTCTTTAAGTAGATTCAGTTTGCTATATATACAGAATCACTTGCTCAGAATTAACCAGGGAATTCACCAAATATGCTGTTTGCTCTCAAAATATTGAAAATCACAATATAACTTTAAGGACCTCAGTTCATTAAGAAATCTGTGTGTGACTTTTCAAAGGTGCCGTACAGAAAGCTTATCAGGGAAGCATCCCTGGCACGTTCCTCTGTTATAATTGCTGTTTGTAGAGGAAGGTTGGGGTTGGATTCTTTTTTCCTGAATACATACTTGATTTCTTGGCAGTTAAAATATGTATGCTTCATGTGGCTTAAACTACATGTAAAAAGATGAATGATATAGTTTAAAACTGCTTCTCTCTTCATAGCATCTCAGAATGAAGAGCTGAAAGGCAACTAAACAGAATATGTCCCAGTTCCCTTTGGACAGGCAGGAAAAGAGGGGCCCAAGAGACATCAAGTGACATGACAAGATTTGTTTCTCTCTGCAAATTAGTGGCCATACTAGGAAAAGCCCTACTTTATAAATGACTTGATTCCATAGAAAATAGGAGGGAGAGATATATTTATGAAAGGATTTTGAAAGAGTGAAAAACTTATTTCAGGGCTAAGGGCGTAGCTAAGTGGTAGAGCACCTGCCTATGACGTATGAGGTCCTGGGCTCAATCTCCCACACTGAAAAAATAAAAATTATGTCCAGTGCATAGCAGTATAATAATACAGAAGAAAACAGAGTAACTTGGAAAACGTTATTCTAATTAGTTAATTTTCTATACAGACAAAGAGATACAGCATCGTTTTCTAACTGAATTTTGGATTTATTGTCACATTTCCTTTGCATAAAAATGAATACTTTGATAATTCTTTTCATTTGGGGTCTTACCAATTAAAGATTTAATTAGTTCCATTGAAAGACAAGAAATTTATGAAGGAAGTTTGCTATATAAAAATTATAATAGGAAAGTTTGTCTACTTAATTTATTCATCACAAGTTTTCTCCATTTATTTATAAATAGTCTCACAGCCACAGGAATAGAAAATCTAGCAGTGCTAAAGTGGATTATTAATTTTGTTAATTACAAACTATACTTGCCTATTCACTGTAAGTGATGATCTTCTATATTTGTTTAACTTACTGTTGATATTGGCTTATAACAGAAAATAATAAAAATGATGAAGTTGAATAAGGATAACTTTTCACCCACATGTCTGTGTTGTAATATCCATTTTTATATCAAACCCAGAGGGCTGACTTGTGATGATTTCTGTCTGAAATATGATGCTCCTTTGCTGCATGTTTTCAGTCCACCTTTTGCTGTATAATTCTCAATGCCAGGCCATACTTAATATCAGAGACTGTGGGCTCACACACATGCTTGGCAGATACTATCCTTCCCAATGCAGCTGTACCCACCAACGGGCTTTGAGAAAATCAGGATCCATGTTTAGCCCGGGTCCTGGCAATCCATCCACAGGAAAACAGAAAGTCATTTAAAAGGGAGGCTCGATGCTGTAAACCTAGATGAATCTGGGAAAATGGAACAATAAAATGACAAATCAAGAACAGACGAGAGACCAGAGTGACTGGAGAAGGTCATGAGGGACCCGCGGGAGCAGGGCACTGACCTTTCTGCAACCTTGATTTTCGGCTTCTACCTTCTAGACCGTGAGATTCTGAGCTATAGTGCTAAGGCTCTTACTTGTGGTGCTTTACCATAGCAGCCCTAGGAAATTACTGGACATCCATTTAGTCCTTGGAAGAATTCTGTGGTAACTATAGTTGGCCTCTTTTAAAAATTGTCTTTGTTTTTACCTTACCTTATCCTGCTCCCCCCCCCCCAAATAACTTTAGGATTACTCGATAGAACTGTATTTACAAGATGGTTTACCATTAACCAACTTGGAAATTTTGTTTAAACTTTCTTAATCCTACATTTTCTCTTATGTAAAATAGATATCATTCTATTAGGATGAATACTTCCCAGGTTCCAGTATCTGCCAGCAAACTAATAATCACACTTATGGTACAACTGTACAGAATCTCAGACATTTTCAAATGTTGAAACATTTTGGCACCCCATAAACATTTATAGGGTGTCATAATTTGGGGGGAGGCTAAATTATGTTACAGTAAAAAATTTGGAGAAGATTAATCCCAATAAAATATCATCCATAAATTACATAACAGAGTTGAAAACTTCTTACAAGTGACCTCAGAGCAAGACCATATATCCCATGAGAACATTCTTTAGAATGAGGGAAGAGAATGTTAGAACTCATATGTATATTTTCATTCTTCAAAAACACCCAACACAAACAAAACCAGATTTTCTAATGCTAACTACGTGTTGACAATAAATCCCTCACCCAGCTCATATTAGGATGGTAACCTGTGAGACAGCTGGAGGGAAAAGTGAGACTCATAGGAAACACTCTAGCTCTTTGATAAAAGCCTATTGTCAAATACTGCTTCTGAAATAATTTGACTTATGCCTTAGGCACCTTGTTGCTGGGACAAAAGACTCGACACTCACAATTTAAAGAAGGAAAGGTTTATTTTGGCTCACAGTTTTGGTCCGTAGCCTTCTGGCTCTAAGGCAGAAATAAGATGGCAGATGGGCAGGTGGGAAAAAGGTGCTCAAGCCATGACAGCCAGGAAGCAGAGAGAGGGAAGAGGCCAGGGACAGGAATAGACCCTTCCAGGTCAGGCCTCCAGAGACCCACCACCAAGCATGCTCCACTGGTGAGCACAGAGCCCCCCATATTCCTATTACCTCCTACACTGAGGGAATTTGGGGTGACAGGTTAGATCTAACCCGTAACAACTTACATATTACATTACCAGGCATTAACTGAGTTCACCTTTACAAAACGATTAAGTATCTAAGAACAAAAAGGGTGACAAGCAGTGGTAGGAAGCACATGACACACAAACACAAGAGGAACAAGGTAATTGCAGAATGGACACTTTTACTCCTGAAACTCATCTTCAATGACACTGTGAAATTAAAGATTATCTAATTAGATACGACAAAGAGTTGACCCCTGAGATTAAAATTTATCAAGAAGACTTTTTGAAATGTGAATTTATATCAGTTATCATTACTAAGGCCTAAATATATATTGTACTTTGCAATATTATTTGACAGTAGAACAAATTAGTTATTCTACCAGTGCAAATGCCTACAATCGTGGGGAAGATTGTTTGAAATCCTTGCTATAGTGGTGTATAACCATAAAATGTTTGGAGGCTTTTGGAGATCTGCCTAAACAATAAAGATGTATCAGTGATCAAACTTTTCTTAAACATCTCTTTAAGCTTCCCTAAAACCTTGTTTGTATAAATATATCATGGCCACAGAAAGAGTTAGCAAAACAGCTGAAGGATGGATTCAATTTGATAGGTTCAGAAACATAATTTGGGCTGGGTGTGGTGCAACATGCCTATAATCCCAGCACTTGGTAAACAGAGGCAGGAAGATTGCTGAGAGTTCAAGGTCAGCCTGAGCCACAAAGTGAGTTCAAGGCCAGCCTGAGCTACATAGCAAGACCTTGTCTCAAAAAATGAAAACAGAAACATCATTTATTAACAGGCATGCTTATCTCCTGGTGTCTCCCTGAATACTACCCAGTGGAATTTTATCCAGTGACAATCATGTTCTGTTTTTTTTTTTTTTTTTTTTTTTTTTTTTTGCGGTACTGGGGATTGAACTCAGGACCTTGCGCTTGCTAGGCAAGTGCTTATTCCACTGAGCTATATCCCCAGCCCCCGACAATCATGTTCTGTGTCTGTGCTAACCAAGGTGGTAGCCACTAGCTCCATTTGCCTATTGAGCATGTGTGAAGTGTTTGTGAAAGATTACTGAGCCCCTTATATGATTTCCTAGCACTTAGCACAGTACCAGATAAATACTTGTCCAACAAGATGAGAAATCAGTAAATCCAGCTTATCCAACAGCAGGGCAACTCCTCGAGGAGCACACACAAAACACTGCTGTGATTCCTGCACTCATTAACCTAACGTGGAATGTGCAAAGACTTCACTTAGGAAAGTACTCATCAAAAGCCCTTTGCTTGCTGGCTACTTCATATAAGAACTTTTAAAAATTAATTTTCTCTATGATTAAACTGTATTGATAAGCAGATGAGATCCTATAAAACCCATGAAAGCTTGTTAGATCCCTTCCATAGCATGAGATTAGTGAGCTCCTGGCCTGACTTCTTCTGAAGGCTACTAGGCCTTTGGTAGCCATATTCCTCCTCCTGCTTGTGTTTCACCCGCACCCTCCCTGGATTCGGTGACAGCACTTCAGGGCTGTAATCCCGTCCTGTGGCTAATGTGTAGCTAAGGAAACCTGGCTCACTGAGTTGTTACTAGGGCTCTGTGTGCCAGATTTCTGAGTATAACAGAGGGTTGGAGGAATGGTATTCACCAGCCAGCAAAAACAAGAAGCATCGGCATGTTCGGGGTCCAGACCCACTCACTTCATGAGAAACCAATATTCGATTTTGCTCCATCAAGCAAGTGCCCGGCTTACATCATTTCCTTCCTGTACTAAGACTTGACACTCTGGGAGTTAGTCATGCTTGTCATCACCATTGATAAGTAAGAACAGTATTCTTTCATAAATGTGAATATGAAATTTAAGGCAATGAAACTTAAGGTAATGAACTGCAATGCTGTTTTAAAGCAAAACATTGCATAACCCATTGTGAAATGAAAAAAGAATGTTTAAAGAGAATGACATGCATGATCCCATGATGAAGAAATAAACATGAAAGCACAGGATAGGTAAGAAAGACATAAAGTCTAAAGAGCGATGTCTCACAGAAGTAGAATTTTCAGTGACTTTTGTAGTTTCTTTGGCTAGTCTGTGTTTTCCCAATTTCCTTCAATAAATATGCATTAGGTTCTAAAGAAAATAAATCATTAAAATTTAAAAATTATGTTCTCTATGTTGAGTAATTAATCTTCTGGTAATAATAATAGTAGCAACACAGCAGATATCAAGGAAAGAGAGAGAAAGAGAGAAAAACATTCTTAAATGATTTGTCCTGGTCTTGACTTTTACCAATGTTCAGAATTATTTGACAGTTGCTATAAAATTGGATGTTTTTACCTGATTCTAAGAGTCAAAATTAACATTTTGGTCAAGTAGAGAAAATGTACGCAATTCCAAGACTTTAAAATAAATCCATTAAAAAGAATAGTAAACGTTTTATTATGTGTCTTACTGGCAATTAAGGAAATAAAATTAATTAATTGATGTATTAATTCATTCACCTGATGAATGCTAGAAAGTATACAAACATGTCAGAGATAAAATGAGTACAATCACTCTGTCACACATTTAACCACACATTGTATTTATTCACTTACATCTTAACTAGAAATGGTTTGTGTGGGGTTATAGAAATTCTACAAGGAAGATATTTATTATTGTGTGTAACGCAATATTATTAAATGATCAAGAAATCTATTAGATATAAAATCATCAAAACCTTTTTGTTCCAGGTTTTTTATTAGTACATGTTTACATTACATAATGATTACATGCCTTGCGGGAAGTTGATATGTTTATATAACACATTTCAATTATTTCTTTATCCTTCCCCCATCTCTTTCCATGTGTTGATCCACTTCCCATTTAAAGCATATCTACTTCCTGCTTCCTGTTATCTGTCTTTTGTCTTACTCTTTGTATTTTGGGTTTCTCCTATAAGATAAACCATGGGACAGTTAAGCTTCTGTGTCTGATTTAGGGTCTCAAGGGTCATTCATCTTCCTCTAAATGACTCACGTTTGTTCTTTATGCAGACTGGTACTCCACTGTGTATGAACAGCACATTCTCTTTATCCATTCATCTGTTAATAGACATATAGGTTGCTGCCTATATTTAGCTGTTATGAACCCTGTTGTTCTAAACATGAATATGCATGTATCACTTTAGTATGAGGGTCTTAAATCTCTTGGGAAGATACCTAAAAGAGGAACAGTGAGGTCAAGTGGAATTTCTAGTTTGAGATTTTTGAGCACTCTTCATATTGATTTCCACAGAGGTTGCACTATTTTACATTTGTACTAACAATATAGAAAGTAAAGGTTCACATTTTACTTTAAAAAATTTATCCAGATATTGTGATGCTATTCCTGACACTTAAAATGTTAGTAACAATCAGACCTTCAAGCCTATCTTCAAAATCATTAAATACAGTGCAGTAACCAGCCCGTGATCCATGCTCACCTATGCAGTCCCTGTGAGGAGAACCCTTTCTTCGGCCTTCCCTTTGGAACTTCTCTTCAACACGTACATTACAGGCTTCCCAAATCAGATGCAAAACTGCCATACAGTGGGAGGGGTAGCTTCTTATTTTGACACTGGTTAATATTTACTAAGAATGTATTACTTACAAGCACTTTACATATGTCATCCCATCCAGTGTGCACAACAACACTGTAAGACAGGTAACCAACTCCCAGTTTAAACGGATAATCCAGGATGCTCAGTAGTTAAGAAATAGTCACGAAACTATAGCTACTACGTGTTACTTCCAGGGCTTGAAGCAGGTTGCCCTGAATCAAGCCTAGTTTATTTTCCTTCGGCTTTGCTGCTGCTGTATGGTCCAGATGTCTTGCAGCCCATTTTATGGTGCCCTGACTGAATTAGCACATTACCAATTCTCTAATCATATGGCTGCTTCCTAGCTACATGTAATTGTACTTTTTATCAGCAAGCTGGGCCGAGCCAGTACTTTGATCTACTTGAAAAAGCCACAGTACATGCAAAGTACTAATGTATGGGCAATGTTACTCTTAAAAATGAGAACTTGCTCTAATGGTCACTGCCCCCTCTCCTTCCAGCTCCTTACCCTGGCCTCTCCCTTGCAATTATTCCTTTATTTTATTGAAAATTCCAGTCTCTTAATGCTGTCAAGCTTTCATATTTCCACTACTCTCCTAACTTCACTTCTGTTTTCACCCAGCCAGAATTAATGACCCCTTATTAAAATAATTTACTTGAAAGCACATGGAATTTTCCAGCCCCACTATCTCTGCACTTACCTGGTTGGGCTCTATCCCCTCACGAACCCAGCCAGCCATCTCTGAAGGCCTGCATTTACTGGAGATGACATCACAACTATTTGTCTGGCTGCACTTTAAATCTGTGATCCAAAGCCTCAGCTATGCCCTCAGTAATGCCAGAGTCTTTCTACCTTTCCTTAATGAAAAAAGAGAGTCTTTCTACCTTTCCTTTGAAATAACTATTTCATATTTCCCCTTGCCCCAAGCCTCCCACGCTCTCTCCCTCCCCATTCTTAGCTAAATTTAGATTCATATTTTGTTTTTTTAAATATCTAAAACATCAGATGAAGACAACTTCATCTCGTTAAGTAAATCTACATACCTCTTAATCTCTGTGTGCATCTTCTCTCTGTCTTTCCTCTTTTTGAAATGGAATAAATATATCTGCTCCTCTCAGAGGTTAGTCTTTCCACTGCCACCCCACACTCACTTTTTCAAGAATCTCTGATCTCATAATTAAATACTCTCTATGCTACAACACAGCGGCCCTCTCTGTAGGCAACACACAAACAAGGTCTATAGTCTAAGTTACAAAAGCCCAGGCACTTCCCTTGATCATCCTGATACCCTCTGTTTCTTTGTTTTCATTCACAGCAAACCTCAAAATACCTCTTTGGACCTCAGTCACCCTTTGATTACTCTGTGAACCTTCTGCTTAGTAAGTCACTGAATTTACTTTTGTCCAGGTTCCCGCTGAGCTCATCCTCCTAGATTCTACGTGCAGTTCTATTTCCACGGTACTCACCCTCCTCTCCGCAACATCGGGCCCAACTGCCCACTCTCTACTTGGCAAACTTCTTGCTTGGCTTTCAAGATGAATACTCTCTAACACCTAGCTCTGGCCCATCTTTTCTTAATTTCTTCTTTTATCTGATCTCAAAGTACTTAGATACACCAGGATTTAATACGGTGCTGTTTTCTGAATCCAGATAGTATAGTAGTCTTTTCAGGGATCTTGTCTAGTCCATGACCATAAATATCTTTTGTAAGCAGAACACTTCATACTACAGGGCAACTCTGTTCATATAACAAGTAGCTTTTCTGTGGTACTTTCTATTAGGAGTGTATCCAACAGCCCCTCCCCTCTTCTTTGTCAGCATTAGCTTGATTTTATGAAGTTACCAGGGGGCCAAGATCTTGGGGGCCAGCGTGATGAATCATGCAAGAGATCCTCCATCAGTTCTGTCCCAATCATTATTGTTCTGTCCTTATTGTCACTAGTCAGTTAATAAGCTGAAGTGTGCATGTGGCATAATCCTGGCCAATATACTGAAAGAATCATTTGCAAAACATCCAGGAATATTTTGCTTGCAAAATGAAAGGAACATGTACATCAGATCCTCCCTCTTCCTTATTACTCATGTATCTTTAGTCTGTAAGGCCCTTTGTGACTAGGCTCTTGCTTTCCTTTTTCAGTCTTCTGCTATTATATTCTTTGCTTCGTACCACACTGGCCCCCTCTCTAGTTTTCAAACACATCACAGTGCCAAGGTCTTGGGTGCTGCTGTCCACTCTGGCTGACATGGCTTTCCTCCAGTTCTTTGCATGGCCTTTCTTCACTGTCATGTAGGACCTAAGACAATTGTCTCCTATTTAGAATGGTTTCCCTAGCTCATTCTAATTTTAAATAACAGTGTACATGATAATATTTTTATTTTTGCTTAATTGCTGTCTAAATCTTATCTCAATATAAAAATTACTATTTTCTGTCTCATCTGCTAGAATGTAAAAAATCCTTGAGAAACATTCTTAAGGAACATTAACCTTCTGGCAAGGATATGATTTTGTTTTATGAGGTTAACCTTCCAACTCTGTGGGTCCCACACCTACAAACTGAACCAACAGCAGATTAAAAACATGTTAAAGAATTGTATCTGTGTTGAACATACTTTTTTCCTTATCATTATCACCTAAACAACATGATATAGTACCTATTTGCATGACATTTGCATTATATTAGGCATTATAAGTAGTCTAGAAATTATTTAAAGTGTACAGGAGGGTGCATATGAGTACTTAGGTTATATGCAAATATAATACCACTTGATATAAGGGATCTGAGCATCCATGGACTTTGGATTTTGCATAAAGTTCCTGGAACCAAAGAATGCTCATTCTTTGCAATGCCTAGAAAAGTGGTTAGCACATTGTATTTGCCAATCAGTTCTGTATTTTCAACTCCCAATTTTGAAAATACATCTTAGCTAAGACATAAATAGATAGAACTAATTTTCTGCTCTTAAAAAAAGTAGATAGAGGGCTGGAGGTACAGCTCAGTGGGCTAAGTGCTTGCCGCTGAGCACTAGGGCCCTGAGTTCGATCCCCGGTCCCGGAAAGAAAAAAAAAAAAAAGGGAACCATCGGATGGTTCCTTCTTTGGGCTGGGGATATAGCTCAGTGGAATAAGCGCTTGCCTAGCAAGCGCAGGGTCCTGAGTTCAATCCCCAGTACCGCAAAAAAAAAAAAAAAAAAAAAAAAAAAAAAAAAAAAAAAAAAAAAAAAAAAAAAAAAAAAAAAAAAAAAAAAAAAAAAAAAAAAAAAAAAAAAAAAAAAGTAGATAGAACTTTTGAAATTACAGTCTTGAGAAATCTGATTTGCAGACCAAATAATATATATATTATTCCATTTGGCTGTAAACTGAGCTCAGGTTGAGCACAAAGTGCCACAGTAAAATTAATCCTGTGAGGACCAAGTACTATGTCCACGACTGCAAAAAAAAAAAACCATCTTAAGAAACAGTTTTTCAATATTCTTTTTTCTGAAGTGAGAAGAGGAAAGGACGTGAAAAATATTTTTGTGTGTATATTTTTTAAAGGAGAAGAAGGTTACGTTTGAAAAATAAAACTAATACTTATTTCTGATGCCCCTGCTATGGAAGCTGAGATGGCCAGAGAGGGACAGATTGTTTTAGTGATTTGGGGCTGCTTCAATAGAACACTGTAGACTGGGTGGGTTTAAAAATATTCATGTCTCCCAATTCTCAAAGTTGGGAAGTTCAGCATCACAGTCCCAGCACCACTGGCTGCCTTCTCGGATGGTGGAGAGAACGAGCCCCAGTTCCTCAGCTCCCTATAAGAACACAAGTCCCATCAGGGGTGCCCCACCGCATGACCTCTTCTCAACCTAAGGACTGCTCAAAGGTTCTCCCTCCAGATACTCTCGGAGTGGGGGTTAGGGCATTAGCATATGTAATAGGAGAGGGGGGGAACGCAAAGCACAAACATTTGAAAAACAAGCTTCTATATCCCAAGGCTCAAAATAAAATGAAGGATACTTCCTTACCTGAGGCTCTTTAACATAAATTCTATTTAAAATTGACCTCTAAATCTTAAAATTAATTCCATTAAGTTTAGGAAATTTTTTTTAACATTTTGGAAGAATCATGACAGTTGGATAAATGAGATTATGCAATACACATAAGCTGTTGGGTTGCAGAGTTGAGTTTTAGAATCCGTGATTTTTTTAAGCATAAATAATTCCAAGCTCCTTTTTGAAAGCAAAGATCCTACTATAGTTAAATGCGACAGTACAAGTAGTAATGCCATGATCATTATTCAAGAGGAAAAAAAGTTGGGATGGGAAAACCGAAAAACCTCAATGAACGGGGTCAAATTTTCATCCTTTGTTTAGTTTCTAAACGGTGTATTAAGTTATATTCTGTGGAATCCTAGCATTCCATAATGTTTCTTTTATTATTTACTATAAAGCTTAATGAAACATATCAAATATGTATTTTAAATATTTACTATTATGAGAAAACTGTAGTAACAGCACCCATTCTGCTTCTAGCTGAATTAAGGGAATTTCATTTCCATTTAAATTTAATAACGATGCCTCCCACTCACAGAACATTACTCTGCTCCCTAAGAATACATTATTAATAATGCTACCACGTAGGAGACGTATTACTATTATTCCCCTTTAACTGCATAGGGACCTACGGCAATAATACCTCTTTGTGAAATTAATCTTAAAGCTCGTTCCAACCCCAGGAGGGCTCTTTTCAATGGCCTCTTTCCCTGTTTCTCTTCAGCTGAGCCTCTGGCTGCTCACCATTTCGTTTATTGCTGTATGGAATTACTAGTCTCCACTTAATTGCTCACCATCAAAATCTTCCTTGTTGTCAATAGTGTGCTTAAGGCTTAAAATTCCTCATACTCTGTTCAAAATAAATCTAAGCCCGGCCTGCTTAGAGAGATACATACATGGAGTTCTGGGCTCAAAAAGTTTGCCTCCTCCCTAGAGGCATAAACTCTGCTCTGTGCTCTGGAACTGGGAGGGAGACAGCATCTCCAGCTCTTGGATTGACCCCATGTTCTATGCACAGGGTACTCAGTCAGTGTGTGGGGTAGGGGTAAACTCCTGCACTTCTTGGCTTGCTGCCTCTCCTGTCATAGAAGTCACATCTTGCAAGGATCTTAGGGACAGGCTGGTAGGACCCAGTACTCTGGACTGTCAGACATGAGCTAAAACTTCCACGATTGTAAGTAGAGGGCTGGATGAAGGCCCCAGACTTCTTCATTATTCTTGTTTGGAGGTTTCTACAGCAGTGAGCTGGAGGGGATAAGAAATACTGGTGGCCTTTCCTGCCTGGGAGAAACCACCCCACTAAACCGGCTGGAAGAAGCGAGTTCCTGTTCTTGGTCACTCACTAAGAGCAGACCCTCAGCCCCGCCTTCCTGGGAAGCAAGATGTGTGGCTTTTGTAATTTTCACTAGTTGTATTTTCTTCATTAGGGAGAATGTCCCCAGTGCTCCTCACACTGGCCCTGAAAAGTGCTTCTGCCCAAATTGGTTGATTTATTTCCTAGGGCTGCTGTAACAAAGTGCCACAAACTCAGTAGTTTAGAACAATGCTACTTCATTCGTCTACAGTTCTGTAAGACTGAATTCCGAAATAAATGCATGTGGAGTCAAGTCGAGGACTGGTTCCTTTTGGAAGCTCAGGAGAAAATCCTTTCTTCGCTCTTTTCTGCTTCGAGAAGCAGCTAGTATTTCTTAGCTGGGGGCCCCAAAGCTCAGAGCTTTGCTTCCACTGTCACATAGACTTCTCTTTCACTCAAACTCTTGTTGTGACCTTTTATAAAGACTCTCATGTTATATCAGATCAGATTGACCTATATAACCCAGGAACATCTCTTAGTTTCAAAATGTTTAACCTGATGTTGTCTGCAATTGCTCTCTACCCATATAAGGTAATATTCCCAGGTTTAAGAGATTAGTATGTAAATATCTTGAGTGGGGCAATAATTAAGATTGCATAATTTTAGTGTTTGGAAGGAGCTAAAGTCTTTGTAGATGATGAAACTGTATCACAGACTGGTTACAAGTATACAGCTAAGTGTTAAGCAAGAGTGATACTCATATTACTTATGAGTTCTCTTGTGGTTTAGATCCGAAACGTCCCCTGAAAGTTTCGTGTGTTCAGAGGTGGTGCTTCTGGAAGGTGATTGGGTCATGGGAACACTGCACCGATCGATGGATCCCTCCTTTGATGAGCTCAGTAGCTGAAGGTGCTTCCAGGAGGTGGGGCCGAGTTGGAGCTGGGTCACAGGGAGTGACCTGGAAGGGTGCATTCTCACCCCGGATGCTCCCTCCTCTCTGCTTCCTGGAGGGAGCAGCTACTTCCACCAGGCCCTCCCATGCCCTTTCTGCCCTGAAGCCAGCCAGCTTCGGACTGAACTAAATGAACTAAAAACCAAATAAATTTCTTTTGCCCTAACTTCGGGGTGTCAGATATTTTGTCCCAGTGATGGGGAAGTAGACTAATACAGGTTCTAAGCCATAGATACAAATTTAACATGGTAAATAATGAGAGCACAAAATATTTTATTGAAAAATATCTGAAGTCTGCTTAAAGTCATATATGTAATTCAACCATTGTATTCGATTTTTTTTTAACGTCCCTGGTCGTTCTTGAAGAAAAAGATTGGCTTTGAAAAGGATGTTTTCTTCAAGTAAATTTATGTTCATGAATATGTAATAAGACAGTTATTACCATATTATCCATAAGATAAACATACACAATTAGGAAATTTATGGATTTTGTGTCCTTTGGTGATTCAGAGTGACAGAAATCATCCACAATTTCAGAATGAACCTAGAACAAATTAATTGAATAAATTGTGCACGATATGGGCAGGTCTCTTCTCAAAAAATATTTTCATAAATTCACATTATAAAGTGTAATGCTGTTTTTTCTAGGGATGTGTTTTGGCTACTATTCTCTTGTTGCTGGCAAAAAAATACCTGACACCTAACGTTAAAGAAGGCAGGATTTATTTAGCTCAGTGTTTGTGGAGGTTTAGTCCATAATCAGCTGGCCCCAAGGCAGGGTGGTGTGGCAGAGGAGCAACAGTTCGTGGCCATGGAAGACAGTAAAAGCAACAAGAGCAAAAAGGAGGAACAGGGAGAGCAAGCCCCTTCCCCTCCCTTACATTTTACGCAGGCTTACCTGCCCCAGGGAAGATGTAACACTCACACCCATGTCCTCTCGTTAGACCATGAACCAATCACAAACTCTAGAAACCTGCCCCCATGACCGCATGAGGCTTTGTGGGGACATCTAGACACAAACCATAACAGGGTGCTTTCTCTCCAACTACTGAAGAACATTTAGGACATGTTAACATTTCTTTTGAGACATAAAATGACCCAGTGGAAAGAACTCATTAATAACTATATAAAAGTACTTCAAGGAAAAACTCTTCATGGAAGTTGGAACTGTTCCTTTTAACAAAAATATCTGCACTTGGAGTTTTTCAAAGATATCTCAAGAGGGAGAGAGAAGAGACAATACCCTTCTCAGCATGAACACCTTGCACGGGCGCATCATCACTGGAAGAGAAGGTAAACAACACACTCTTGTCAGTTCCAAGCAGTGGTCATAAAGAAAGAATCCAGCCCTCGACAGACATAGGTAACAGCCAGGGAGATTTGATCTGACATCCTCCTTAGCACATCAAATCCCCACTGTAGTATCAGCTCAGAAAGAAGAAAAAAACTTAGCATAGGGGTGTTTTACAAGCATAGTACTTGATTTCATGAAATAGCTCCTTTTTAGTAAAAACTGTACTTTACTGACATACTGATTCACTACTCTTCTGTAAAAATAGGGCAAGAATAATCAAACATCTTCCTAAATGACTATAATTAAAAATCTCCTTTAAAATCATCACACAGATCTAATCAAGAAATACCATTGTTTGATGTATCCACAAGTGATATTCAGATTTATTGAGGATATGGTTTTGAGGTTTCAGATTGGGTGAGTGCAGTCTTTTATGATTATTTTGCTGAAAGTCTTATCATCTGTGTAGAACTTCCCAGCCCAGAAATAAACATGCTTAAAAATTACAGAACAAGGTTTTCAATATCTATTGTAGTCTATACTCTAAACACTATGAACATTGCCTTTTCAGGGAAGGACAAACTTTTATTTTTTCCAGTCCATCATTAAGGTTTTATTGAAATATATATTGTTAATAACTTTTGCAATTTTAACTAGATGCTCAGAAAATGACAATTTATCTTTCAAAAAGGGTACAATGCATAGAAGAAGAAAAATACATTTTATTGTGTTTTATACTATGTGTCCTAGAAAAGTTGTTTGGACATGAAATTTTATAAACCAAATTTTATTTCTAGTTTCATAGTTAAAGGAAGTTAAATTACTTTGGAGAGAATCTTTTGTATGCAAATAGCCTTATGCCTGTTTCTAAAATGTTGCTTTTTTTGGTCATTAGTTTTTCTTAAGTCATGAGAGAGAGCAAGAGAATCAAATAATTATATTCTTTAGTATTTTGAAAAGAGAATCCCCATAGTTCAACTGGAAAAGTACTTGAACCAAGCTTACATCAATTTAGTTCTTCAGTGCAACTCTATGTTTATGTCTGTATTTACAATGCAAGTAAAAATGTTTCTGCTACAGAGTTTCACACTGAAATTGCTTTATGGCTCAACTTTAGGAAAGGACAAAACTTTTAAGTTCCACTTAGTGCTGTTAGGAAATTCAGACTAGAGAATCACTAGGTGTACTTAGTATGTTTCATAAAACTTTCAAAACAATTTGTACTCTTATGGAAATGAAGAGTTATATCTATTGTTTATAAGGGAAAACATCATTGATAGCATTTTCAAACTGTGGTCTGTTCACTTTAAGAGAAAATTTTTGAAGTATAATATACATGCAAAAATATGTAGATGTCAAGAATATTCAGGTCTATTAATTTTATCAAAATTAATACACCTGTATATCCAGTGCTGAGATCTAGACATGGCATCCCAGAAGTCTCCTTCATTTACTATCTTTTAAAAGGATTTGATTATTTTTTGTTTAGAAATTAGAATAATTAATTAAATAGCCACTTCTATACCCCATGTTTGAAGGGACCCAAAGTATTTATCATAACAGTGTCCAACAGAGAAAAGGTAAGTTACAAGGCAGGATGAGCCAAAGATTAGCCCTACTCTCTTTTCCGTTTAGTAAAGAAGAGGACTTGATGGAAAACTATGGAGAAATAATGAATTTATGAAGAGGTCTGAATCATTAATTCCCAATTCAAGACTACTAAAGATAGTAACTTTAAGGAACAGAGACCATGCAAACTCCAGAATGCTGGAGGCCACCACTAAAAGGAGGCAGAGGCCCCACTTCAGGCTCTGAGGTCGTCTGTCTGGGCCTGGTAGGTAGTAGGCAGGCCCAGACACAGGAATCATGCGTTTCAATAACCCTGGGCCAGGGAGGGCTCTGCTAACCAGGTTAAAGAAGGCTTTTTGCTCAAAAACATTCACTACTTTAGCGAAGACAAGAAAGTAAATAATAATCATGGGAGTCAGAAATGACTCAGCTTAAAGAGTTAAAAAGACCTGAAGGCACGCAAACTTGGTACCCAACTGGAGGACAGTGGAATGTTCTAGAACCTCCCAGAGGTGGCAGAGCAGACTGTGAGGTTGTAAGGACCTTTTCCCAGACGTGGCTCAGTGACTATCCTGATAATATGTATACAGGAACAGAGGCCCTGGAGTGTCTGCAAGGACAGGGGTACAAATGATGAGCTCAGGAGAAAATGCCCATCCTCTGACTTCCTGTCCTCTATTAGCACTCAAGTCAGATCATTTACGATCTCATACTAGTGAATTGTGGTGCATATTCATTGTAGTTCAGGAGCCTGCAATTGCAAATGGGAACTTAGGACCCAGCATCTTTGACAGCTGTTGGTTGAGGATTTGGAGAGTCGCTGTGAACTCAGAGTCACACTATTAATCATGCAGAGATGATCATGCTAGCTTTACACTCAGGCATTAGGAAACAGATGAGGAGTCGGTGAGGAATAAGTGAGGAGAAAGGAAAAGAACCTAGAGATCTGCACAGGAAAACTGCTCTGGCATGTGTGTGTGTGTGTGTGTGTGTGTGTGTGTGTGTGTGTGGCAAATGTGTGTGTATCTGTGTATATGTGTGCACCCAGCACCGTTAGGTCTATTGTGACTATAGTAATGCTATTATTCACTTTGGGTCTACAGAACTCAATTTTTCCATGTAGCACCTGAAAATAATGGAAAGTTTTCACTGCAACGGCAATTTATGGTCCCTGGGATATGTGTTACTTTATTTGCCTTTGGACAAAGGATACAGATAGCTTGTTGGTAGAAATTATTTTTTAGTGTGAATGTATTTTAAAACTCAAGTCATGTTGATAACCATAACTAATTTTAAGTTAAACAATGTACAACTAAATGAAGCAAATCATGGAGGCTCAATATTCTTTTACCTTGGGCAAAAATTAATACTAAAATTGTGTAAACTCTATTAAAGCCTTTTACTCATTTGACCATACCTTCTTAATAATAGTGACTATGTACTCCAATAATAGGAAATGATTGCTCCACTTTCCATAACTGAACATTGGGATCTTATTTTCCATGAGAAAGTGGGTGGGTTTGAGCTTGTCACTTAACTTTCCACTCAGGCTCTCCAGGGGTGTCTGGTTAGGTGTTTTTTCTACGTTAAACAAGCCAGGGTCATCTGGTTTAATTCCTATCTTATCCTTTGGCTTTAGTCTGTATCATAGTTGTGGGCTAAGAACCTCATCCTAGTTATTTGTTTCTTAAGTATTTCTTTTTATATCTGTAATACATAATAATGACATTCAACTTGGGAAATCGGTACACATATATATTGCATCTTGATCAGGTCTACTCCCTACACAACTTACCCTGCCTCTCATAAGTGAATGTTTCTGAAAATGAAGGAAACCAAGGAAAATTTGGAGTGTGGTAAGGTAAACAGTATTCAGATGAAGAATTACTAACAAACTTGAAGGATACTTTTAAGCCTAAGATTTATGATTATGATTCTGAAAAGAGTGCCGCTTGATAACAGCTCAGACTGCCTTCCTATTGCTGATGTCAGGGTTGTATCATTTCTGTCAGTGAAAGATACCTTCAGTAAATGTTGAATATGAGGATGTTCACTAGGGCTTGAGTGGGTCCTAGCCAAGTACCAGCCAAGTGCATGCCAAATTCAGGCTGGGCTCTGAGAGGTACACATGTAGCCACACCCAGGTAGCCCCAAGGTCAGACCCAGGGAAACCGAATCCTGTCATCTGGTCCAGTCCAATCTGTGAGTGGACATGCTAGGGACGGGAACGGCAGGGCAGAGCTGGCTGAACATGGCCTACTGGGGACAGGGAGGAGGAGACGAGGTGTGTGAACGTCCAAGAGGGTTTGGGTAAACAGACAAGCACATTCTGTGGTGTGCTTTAGCAGCTGCTGGCTTTGAATATGGCTCACAAGCAAGTGAACAAGGTCAGAACAGACCCCTAATCAGATAGGAAAATGAGATAATTCAGATAGGTGGTGAATTTTCCACATATCTAAGAAACATTGCTTTCCGTGTACATATTAATCATTTTCAGGGGAAATATTTTGAATAGACTTTTTGCATCTCTTAAAGCAGAGCATATGAGTTAAAGCACCCTTTGTACTTTAAAATAATGAAATCTTCATTTGCATTGCTCTCTGAGCTCTGAGCTCTGACCAGTTTCTCACCCATGCAGGAAATCATGAAGTTTCCTTAGGCTGTCGCATCTTTTTTTAAAAACATGTCCTTGTGTGTGTTTGTTATTTCCTAAGTGTATGTGTAATCTGTTCCTGTCTAGCAGCAAGATGGTACTTTTTCCATGAATCCCTGTAGCTAGGTTCCCTTCCTTCTCTCCTGCCAACTTGGTTCTGATTTATCTGTTTGAGGCTAGCTATTCAGGTCTGTTAAAATTATACATAATGTAGGAAAGTGAATCTTTTAAGAATCTTATGAATTAAACTTGAATGCTGGAAATCATGCTTTATATAGCCACCTACTAAGAATCGTCTTGATGTGCTTACATTTAATTTGTTTTGTTTTGTTTCTTTGCATAGATGAGACTCAGAAGTGTTATGTCTGACTATGTAAGGTGTTAATATAATCTTAGATGTTTTTTGACATTGTACATTTGCTGTCATGTCTTCTATAGATCTGTGACTGATACAGAGTAAAGCTTAATAAATATTTGTTGCACAAATAATATATTGATGAGTGAGGCAGAGTGTGCAGGCTTGCCCCTATATAATTCAGGTTTTACAGAAGGCAGAAGCTGTGTGTAAGCAGTAACTAGGGATAAGTGGATAAAAGCAATTATTGCTGATGGTAGTTTGCAAAGGTCACAAACTCAAGGTCAAGGGCAAGGCTGGTGAGCAGAACTCTTTGTTTTACATCGGCGCCTGTGGGTCGTGGGTGAGCTCTGCAGCAAACGGCCTATCACTGTCATGTTATTTCACACATGGCTACATCTATGGTTAGTCACCCTGCCTGGTGCATCTGGAGGGCATTTGGGTTTTCAGGCCTCTGAGGTGCTGCTGTTTTACAGAATTGTTATTGAATGACCTCACCACATAGGCAGTGCTACATAGTCAGACACATTCAAGCCCAAACTGTTGATTCTCCTCAAATCCCAAGTCTACACCTCTTCAGCCTTCCACAGCAGTAATACCCGCTTCAGATGGCCCCAGCCTTAGGCCTCTTTCTGTCTTTCTTATGCGTCTATGTCCACTCCATTAGTGAATCAGATCACTTTTGAAAGGTGTTCACCTTTCTGTGTTTCTCCTCATTCCACTGCTCCTGCCTTGCGCCAGCCCAGTTCCTCTGCGTGCCCTCTTGCAGTGTATTCTCCCCACGGCAGCCCAATGATCCTCTCACTCTGGAAGTCAGTTGTACCAATTCTCTGTTCAGAAGTCCCATTAGTTCCTCATCTCCCACAACATAGAATCTAAAGTCCTCTCCACAGTCCATCGCTCCCCGCCACTTCGCTGTGCTAGTCGGTCCCCTCCCTCAAGATTGTCGCCTTCGGGGTGGGAGGGACTTGGTTGTGTGTATTTATTCTATCTCAAGTCTGTAGATAAAGCCTGAATTTGGAAGCCCCGCTAGCATGTGTTTAATAAACAAATGAGTAAGTGGAAGAAAAAAATGAGCAAAGAGATTTATTCATTCAAAAAACACAGAAAGATGTTGGCCAAAGAGAACAAAGTTTAAGACACAAGAAGACATTTCTGGACAACTAATGTCAAACATAGGTGGTCACTGGTTGTGGTAATTTGTTGAAATCATTACAAAATGTATACATCTATCAAATCATCATGTTGTATACCTTGAATATATACACATATATAATGTGATTAGAAAATATGGTGAATCTTTAAATTGATAAAATTATTATAGTAAATTAATTAATCAATTATCCTCAAAATACTTCCCCTCACTTCAAACACACTTATCACACCAATCTTGCCGCTTTCTAAATACGCACCGAAAGTCTTGTGTTGTGTCTGTATTTGCACTGTCAGGACTGCCTCAGATGTCCCGAACTGATTCCAAACACTGAGGATGGGGGAGGTAAGAGGGAGCAGAGGATAAGAGAAACTCGATTAGTGTATTGTTCATTCTCCACAATGAATATTTAGTTCATATTACAACTATATACTTATTTTTTTAAGTGGGGAAATTAAACTGGCTGTTTTAAGCTAGTTAAAAAAAATTACCTTTCATAGTACTATTGACTTTGGGGAAGAGTCAGAACTTGCACGGTGCCATATCTGGTGAATAAGACAGACGAGGACGTGGGGTAATGTTTTCATGAGCCCGCCTTCCTCTGTGCGGTACTCAGCAGCAGCTTTCACCGTGTCTGTACTCTTACCGCACCTCATGAAGACACTCACAAAAGAGGACTTCTAGAGCTGCTTCAGAAAGAGGTGAGAATTATGGGATGAGGGCGTGCAAAGCACGGGGAAGTATTTTAAGGGAGATTAGTGGCAATTTGTCTTTTCCTGTAATATATATATATTTTTTAATATTTTGATCACCCTCTTATACCCCTTATTTCTCAATCACATATTTTTTAAAAGTTAAAGTTAAGAAACCCTTCCCCCAAACATGTACTTTTGCAGTGACTCCGTGCTGGGCACTGTTCTAAGCCCTTGAAATACTCCAGCGAGCAAAGCAGAAGAATCCTGCTCTTAGGAAGGTCAGTCGGCAGTGAACGAAGAGGACAGATGAGCCAGGCAGCACAGGAGATGACTCGGGAGTCCAGTCGCTGAGACAGTTCACCTGGGCTTGAGCCTCCTCCCTGCCTCTCACACAACCATCTTGAATAAGCTCTTTATCCTTGATGTTTTAGTTTCTCCCCGTTGATAGATTGCATAGAGTTGGCGATAGCGCTGTCCTGATACCTGGCATGAATTCATCAAAATTGCCCATTGCTAGAGGAAAGTAAGACAACCAGCCACTACTCTTTGGCTTCCGTATCTCCATTTGCTGTGAGCCCTGGATCTGTTGAATACAATCCATGAATCGAGGCGATGCTGTGCTTGAAGCTGCAGTGCCAAATTTAATACTCTTATGCTCAGCACTGGAAAGGGAATCAGTCGTGAGAAAGGTAAAAGTGCACACCTTGCTCTGTGAGAATCTTTTGTACTGTACATCTGGACCACTGACAAATGGGAGAACCTCGCAGCGATAGCAGCGTTATTTGGCTGGGGCAAGAAAAGCTAGTACAATTCTCCCTCCTTGTTGAAGAAAAAGTAGCATTTGCATTGAAAAAGTAGCTTTTACTCCTTTTCATACCCTTCAAAGAAACAACATAAGAAAAAAAGAATCTGTGATATTACTTTCCTAACTTTAAATATTAGACTTGAAAACATTAAATGGAATTAGTTTGAAAGGGAAATGAAGTTCCCATTACCAGGTAAAAAGGCCCGTTCTTTCCTTATTCCTTATCTGAATGCCCTTGGAAAATACCTTCTAGGCAGTGACTGTGGATACCCTCTTCCATAAAACAAAAGCACTTATGAGAAATACAGCTTCCCCTGGAAGAGTAGCTCTGTTGTCACTTTAGGCAATAATTAAGGTTTGCCTCTTCTCTCAGCACGGCACACCCAAAGAAAGCAGAGTTAAAGGAGAGTTTAAGTCATTAAACACAGTCACACACCTATCTATTGTACATCTCCTGTGTATTTATAAAGATGAGGATTTTGAAAATAAAGAGTTCAAGTACTTCCCTGAGAAGGGCTAGACACTTACTCTAGGTCTAAGTTATTTGATTAGAGCCAGAATTTACAAGTTGACCAACAGTCTTAATAATCAGTGCTTCAAAAAAATAGAAACTGGTATACATATATTCAGTCTTCGTGAGAAATCTTTTGCATTAATTGTGTCAGGATAGCTTATGCATCCATTTACCAAAACTAGACCATTCCTGGGAGGTGAGCGGGGAAGGGAAAGACAGAGGGGCCAGGAGAGGCTCCAGGTGCTCGGGCTTGGAATTGGCTTAGAAAACATAACAGAACAAGGGCTTGCCGCCTTCTGTCATTCTGTCCTGGATTTCAGCTTGACCCCCAGCTGCCAGGATTCCTGCAGGATCATCTGGAGGTCTGAATACTGTGTCTTCCTAAGCAGTGTCACAGGGCAGGTGCAGATTAGAAGAGGGGGCGTGGCTCTCACTCTGTCATTTAGTGAGCTGACTCTAAAAGGGGAATATACAGCTGTGGGTTTGCTTATTATATATTTTACATACATTAGAAAGAAGCAAAAAGGGCTGCCATGAATTTTAGTTTCTTTTATCTTTTGCCACATAGAACTTTTACATTTTAAATCAAATTGACATTTTTGTTTGTGTTTTACTTTTTGTGTTTTATAATCACAGCTGCCTGACAATGTTTTAATTAATGATGGGTTGACAGTGGTCCCATAGGATAATGGACCTAAAAATTCTTATTGAATGGAGATGCTGTATTACTCATCTGGGCATGACACATGAGTCTGAGGTGGTGCTAGTATAAATAACCTCCTGCACTGCCATTCATATAAAATACAGCACAGTCATGTACAGTATGTAGTACTTGATAATAATATATAGGTATGTTATTGCTTTCTGTATGTCCTGTACTATACTTTTAGCATTGTTTTAGAGAGTATCCCTTTTGCTTATCAAGGAAAGTGCATTGCTGACCAGCATACTGTGTTACACTGGCAGCAGCTTCATGCATCTGCTTACCTGCCCCTTCACTGGGGCCATGTACAATAATTGGCTTATATTATTTGTGTAAGCACAGCCTATAATGTTCACACAAAGACAAAATCACCTAACGACATACTACTCAGAATGCATCCCCATTGTTATGTGCCATATGACTATGTTTGGCATACGAAGTTGGAAATCTAGTTAGCAATATCTACAAATATGGAAAAACACATATATTGTCAACCCAGCAATTTTGTTGCCATAGAAATAGCCTAGAAAATCTCCTGTACGCTTGTGCAAGTAAGCCTGTAACAAGATGTTTTTTTGTAATAGCAAAGCAATTGGAAACTGTTACTGAATGGGAAAAAGAGGGAAATATATAGGGAGAAGATTTGCATTTTGTATGGCAAACACTTTGAAGCAATCACCTAGCCTATTTTCTATTCTGGAGCAAATCATTTCATAGGAAGTTGACTGATGACTATCATTCATTCTATGAATGACTAGTAGGTTTTAAATACTGTGCTGGGTGCTATGGTCACATTAAAGTAAAATCCATGCTATCTCAAAGCTTATAGCCTAGGGCTGGGGATATAGCTCAGTGGAATAAGCGCTTGCCTAGCAAGCGCAGGGTCCTGAGTTCGATCCCCAGTACCGCAAAAAAAAAAAAAAAAAAAAAAAAAGCTTATAGCCTAGCCACCGCTGTACTCTACTAACCAAAATAGGATTTTAACATTTATTAAGGTAATCATTAGATCATTTTAGCAGTTGGTTTGGTCTTGGAGAGAATCATTAAGTTACATTGGTAAATACTCAAATGTGTATCAAATGACTCCACAAATCGCAGAGCAAATTCTTGGCTGTTTCACCCTGGCTTCTCTGATTCCTCTATCACTCTGCCTTCCCAAGCTGAGGTGTTCTGACACTGGCCCCTCCCACACGTCTCAGGACAAGACGAAGAAGAGTGAATACAATCCCTACTAAGATATTTGTAGACTTAACATGTTGCTCCAACTTAAAGAGCAATGTACATTATAGTGGAGAAGATTCTTAACCTAGAGCACCACCAGTACTACAAATATCACTGATGATATTGCAAGCATAAAACTTTTCGATCTGCCCCTTACAGCACTGCCCTCTCACCTAAGCCGGTGGTTCTTACACATAGCTGTACAGTGGCATCACTTGGGGAATGATTGTCAAAGCACAGATGCCTGAGCTCCAATCAAGGCCAATTAAACACCATCTCCAGGCTCAGACTGGGACTTGGAATCAGCTAAAAGCTCCCTAGCGACTCTAACAGGCAGGCCTGGTTGAAATCCATCAAGATGTCCAAGTTAGATAAAATCCTGCAGTTACCAAACAATCACAGAGGGACACGTAGAGAGTTCTAAAAGCAGGTTTTAGGTCGTGATGAGAAAAATCTAAAAAGGTAAAGACTGGGGAGGAACTTGAGAGAGCAGGTGCTGGGATCAGACTGCACAAGTTAGTCAGTGCTGTACACATTAGCCTGTGGGCCGGTACACTGCTCTCTTACCGGTAAAATGGAGACAGTAATAACACCTACCTCTTATGGGACTGCTGTGAATGTTAAATATGCAGAACAGTGTCTGCCCACAGCCTTGGCGTCCTTCAGGATCTGCTTCAAATTTCACAGCTCTGTGAGACCTTTTCTGACACTGAAGGAATCAACCACTCCCTTCTGCCCTCACCCATTCTCACTTGAGCCTGGTATTAATCCCCTACTTGTCACTGAGTTAATGTACTTTCTTGCGTACCTCCCCTTTATACTTGCTTTCCGTTAAGTATATGAAGAGTTTTGGGATGAGGAAGATTCTTATATCATCTTAAAGAGATGTATATGAATTTTTACTTATTGGGATTTGTACTGCTCTGTCCGTTTTTCACTCTCCAAGAGGGTAGAGGCCATTAGATGAGAACTTCTGTGGCATCTGCTTCTACCTGCCACCTACATCATCAGGGCACCTCCGTTCTCCTAGGGAACGCCACCCCACCACTTGTGCAAGAGCTCACGTGTCCTTCCTGTCTTCTCAGTAGACAGCTGTTCTGGGCTTAACTGATGTCAGCAAAGTGTTTGGCTCTGGCACCACCTCAGAAGCAAGAGGCAGAGGGTCCTCAAGGCTGTACACAAACCCACAAGTTTTGTAAAACTCACCGATTTCCCCAGCACCACCAACTAAAAATAAATAAACATTCCATGCCCATCAGAACCTCAACTTTAAGTCAATATTAACATCTACAGAAAAGTAAAATTCAGCCAGAGCTTGTGAGCCCTACTGGTCATTTAAGTTACTGGGCAAGTTATTTAATTTCTCTGACCCTCGGTTTCTTCCTTTATAAAATAAGTTATTATAGAGGCTAAAGGAGAGTGAACTTGGCACAAATCTGACTGAATGAATGTTGGCTATTTTTATTGAATCATCCATTTTGCAGAGAGCACTGTAATGACTACTCTGTCTAAAATAATGTTAATTGTGTTGTCTTATTTATTTTACCACGTTTTATTTATTTGCCACTTAAACCTTATCACTCTTTCACATTCTGTGCATGTGTGGTCTGTCTTCCCCACCGGAAGCAAATTTCACGAGGGCTAAAGCTTTGCTGCATTGGGAATAATGCCAAGCACATGACAGACATTTAATAAAAAATGGTTGAATAAATGAACGGATGGTTACGTTCCCCCTGCTCGTAAGCTGAGGCAGACTCATGTTAAAATCACTTGAAAAGAAATTTTAAAACCACACCATTAAACTCAAGATGTCTTTATTAACTTACATTGTCATGAAATATTTTCTCATGACAACTAAATTGCTTGTGTTAAGAAATAGTTCTGACAAATCAAAATTTCTTTCCTTTCACTCTCTGTGAACTGAAGAACCCCTGGTCACTTTCTTCCATGTAACTTTTTGAGTTAAAGAATATTAACAAATGTTTCCTTAGTCTTCTCATTCCTAGGCTGAGAAGCACAGAATCTTTACTTCTTAATGGTTAGAACCATGATTGTATGAGGCTCTCCTCTTACCTTGCCTGAAGTTCCACATCCCTCTTCGGCTTAGAGCTCGTATTTGGAAGGGATGCTTCTGAATCTGCAAATAATCATTGCTGAATTACCTCATAAGTTCTGTTCTGGCTCTATTTATATATCCAGGTATTGTGCTTTGGTGTTTTACTAAGTCACACCCCTGACTCATGGTCACACTACCCATAACCTCAGGGGCTTTTTTGTCCAGCTTGCAAACACCTGTCTCTTATCTGGTGAGTAAGGAGTTATTTCACTACCTAAATTTCCCTTTTTTACCTGAGTCTCATGCTGTTTTGGGCTGTTTATATAGAATGAATTATGCTGAAGTCCTGTCCCTAGTGTCTGCAATTATGACTGTACTGGGAGGTTCTATACAGATGATTTATGTTTTTTTTTATTAAAAAAATTTATCAATACATATTTGTGAAATAAATCAGGCACACAAGGTGAAATATTGCATGGTTTCTCTTACAGGAGAAACCTGAATTATAAATAAAGGACAAAATAAAAGAGAATAGGAAGTAAGAAGATAGATCTTTCTCACAGAGGTGATGAATTTCAAATGAAGTTAAGATGGGCCTAATCCAGTAGGACTGATGAGCTTATAAGGAAAGTAGGACCCAGGCGGATGTGAACAGCGGGAACATGATGTGAAGCAGTGGGCAAAAATGATCATTTCCAAGCCAAAGAGAGGCCTCAGAAGAAACCTACCCTGCCAGTCTAGGCTTGGACTTCTCTCCTCTGAGACTGCCAGAAACTACGTTTCTGTTGTTCAGCCACGTGACCTGTGGTACTTTGTTATGGAAGTCCTAGCAAACAAACACGGGTGTTTTTCCTATTTACCAGGAAGCTGATCTAGTCTTCTGCTGTTCTGCTGCAGTTCACTGCTGACACCCTGTTCTCTCCTGGGTTTCTGAAAACTGACTCTAGAAGGAGCATACCCCATATGGAATGGATACCAACTTCACCAATCTGATAGTACCCTAGCAGGTGGAGGAGGCGCCAGTCTTGGTCTCAGGTCATGGCTGACATCTGGAACGCATCGGGAAAAGCACAACTTCTACAGATGCAGGTCAGCAGCAAAGGTGTCGAGAGACCTGATAATTGAAGACTAGGGATGAAATGAGCTTGTGAAGGGAATGTATCTGTGAGGAATGTACGTACTGCCTGTGCTCGCTACCGAGGATGGAGCCCTAGAAATCATCAGGGCTGGTGCAGGGAGGTATAAAATGCAGTCAGAAATGGCATCTGACCAGGCAGGAAGAGAGCAAGGAAAATGTTTAACCAGGAGCAGACAGAAAGGAAAGAACAGCTCTGAGTACGCCTTTTGACCACTGCATTCCACTGGACCCTAAGGACCTCTCTAAATAAACTCAGTGGGTGCTTTTTTTAGATACTTTCTTTAAGCCCACTTGCAGCACTTGACACTGGTAACCTTTGTTTCTCCTTTTCTTCCTGTCATTCTTTCCCACTGATTCTCAGTGTCTCTTTCCTTTAGTCGCTCTCCAGTGTCAACTTCCTTTAGGAATCTGGACCCATCTCCTCTCACTCAGCAGACCCCTCCCACATCAGCCATCACAGTAGTTCCTCTTCATCCTCACAGGAGCACCCTATGCCTTCCACTATTCCAGATACCTTCTCTCTCCAATACTTTCTTTTTCTGTGTCCCATTGGCAATAAGATTCTATTGACAGCTAATACTTACTCTAAATAATGTCATTCATTCACTTATTTCTTCATTTATTAGCTTATCCAAGTTTTATGTGCCAGGCTCTAACTGTTCACAATGCTAAACTACCCTGTTGATTATCAAATAAGACCCATTTACATTTTACCAGAAGCCTTCAGGTCCTAATTTCAAAGGAATAAGTAACAATCATAGTAGCTTGCGTTTTTGTTTTTAGCATTTCCATAATCCATTTTTATATTTAGGTCATATGATACTTATAATTCCATGAAGTAGATGGGCCAAGCAGAATTCTCACCTCAGGAAAGTTGGGCCCACCTTTGTGGTTTCCATGAAAAGGTCTGGCTAAAAAGTGGTAAAGTCAAGAGACCTGACACAGATCTTTTGGCGCCTAAGTTAAGTCTGATTTTGCTGCTACTCGAGTCATGATGTCAAAATTAGGTATAAGAGTCCTTTAATGTTTAGAAGGGACTGGAACTTTCTCCTGGTTATGGGTTTCCTGTGGCTGCTATGGTAAATAACCATAAGGAGAGAGTCATAAACCAATATACTTATTCTGTAAGAGTTCTGGAGGTCAGAAGTTCACCGGCTGGTAGTTGGGGTGTCTCCAGGGCCACACTACCTCAAGATACTCCAGAGGGAGAATCCATTTCCTTGTCTTTTACCAGTGTTGGAAGGTTGCCCTCATACCTGGGCTCATGCTCCTGGATGATACCGCTTTTTTCCCCACTGTTTCCTTGATCCCATTGCTTCTTTCTCTCTGTCAGATCTCCCTCTGCTTCCTTTTCAGAATACTTGTGTTCACATCATTAGCCCAACCAGATAGTTCAGTATGATCTCCCCATTTTAAGATTCTAAGTGTAATCATATCTGCAAAGTCACTTTGATGAAATAGGATAACATTCACTGGTACCAGAAATTTGGACCCAGGTATCTTTGGGGCTGTTACTCAGCCTACCACACCAGATATCCTTTATACTGTACATGTAGGAGACTCTATTTTTTAAAATATAAAAAGCCTTGTGGATGTACTCTCCCTTTCCCTTTTCTCTGCACCTGATAGATTTATTGGTGCTTCATTCCTTCTGCCACAGTTCATTACAGAGCAGCTATGTGTTTCAGGTAGTGGACAAGCAGCAAGCGGAAAATGATAGTGCAGGAATATGGAATGTATGATTAGCAATGCTTTTGTTTGAGTTGCTTGAACTATGTCAAAGAGCAGTAGGAGTCTGTCAAGAAGATAACACATAGGAACAATTATATGAAAAAGCACAGGGGTAGGCACAATACTGGTAGGCACAATACTGCTAACAAAATTGTGTGAGAGTTAGTGTGTGTGTGTGTGTGTGTGTGTGTGTGTGTGTGTGTGAATTAGGTACCTCTAAAATCTTAAATTGAGCTGACTAGTTGTAGGAAATTATATTTTTTCCTCAGGCTGTTTATTCAGTTGTTTTTACAAGAAGCATTTGAGTTACTATGGAAAGTTCTAATTTTGCTATCTTTCTATCAAGTGCCACAGTATTGTTAATTGTGCAGGGAATGGCAGAAAGAAAAGCTCTACATCACTGAACACACAAAAAACTTTTGAATAGGTACAATTATGTCAAAGGCTGAGTTGGGGAAATAAACTTAATAAGCACTCTCTGCCTGGATTGAAATTTTGCTGTTTCAAGGAGAAAAATACTTAAACTGATAGAAGTTTACTCTTAAATTCTGTCACACATAAGAAGGGAAAGTGAACAAAGATGAAATGTGAGGAATTAAAACTGGTGAGCAAAGGAAATCGAAATGTATAAAGAACCACTTACATCAGATTAACATAAAATAAACCCCATTCCAATCTAACTTTTGATGAGGAACTCCTCCTCCCCAAAGACCTGAGTTCATTGCCCAAAAGCCCTTGCAAATAGAGTCAAAGAAATATTTCCGCAGTACTCATGGTGGGCTGGAATCTTTTATTTCTCTGTCTTATTTGGGAGCTTTACTAATAAATGTTTACCCATGAAGGGAAACATCTGAAATAGAATAGTTGAATGGTTGTGCTAAGTCATTATATTTGAGGAAATTGGGAGTGGAATTCTACTTCAACATCTGGACAAACTCAAGGACTCAATTATGGACGTATTTTCTCATTCTCACCCCTCCCTCTTTGCTGTATTCCTCACAGCTTTGTTCAAATCTCCGCATTCTGACAACTAAACCAATCCAACCCAAGAAAAATCAAACCAAACCAAACCACCTTTCCCAGAATCACCAAAATACCTGGCAGCTTCCTTTGACCTTGTTAATTGTCTTCTTACCTTGACTGCTTTTTTTTAACTTATTCATCTTTGTGGTCTTCCCTTCCTCACAATGTAATCAGACTCTAACTCCTAACCTGATTTCTGTCCTTCACACTGGAATTACCCTTGAATGATGTATCTTCCCACTCAGCAAATGTGGTAACCACAGTGTTTCGTCTCTGCGACTTTCCTGGAATATAATGATAAAACTATCTCTGCCTGGACACCCTGGGCCTGCTGTGCACTCTCTTTTCTGCTTCTTCTGACTCCCAAAAGCCCCTGCCTGCAGGTTTTCCCCACAGATTTCTTCTCTCCTGAAAGGCATTGCTTTGAAACTGTCCTACCTCCACAGTTGTGACTGTTGAAGGAAAATGACTTTCCAGTTTTCCCCAGACTGAGCCTCTGCTATTACCTCAAACTCTGTAGGGCCAAGATAAACCAAAATCTTCTCCTGACACTTCCTTATGTCTGACCGATGAGGCCACCATTTCTCCAGTCCAAACTAATAACACTGATGGTTTCTGTGGCTTCTCCCTCTCCCAGCTACTGAGAGCTCAAGCACTGTGGTGCCCACTTCTCTATTTTCTTCTGTTCCAGTTGCACTATCCCCACGTTAATTCAGCTCTTACTGCCTTTTATCCTGCCCATGACCTTGGTTTCACAGTGATCTCTCCTCCCCTTCATTCTCCTTTTCCTTCAATGAATCCTTAACCTATTTCCAGCTGTAAGACTTTGCCCCAAATCTTGAATTTCCCACTAAATTAAATCCAAATAAAGGTGGCCTTAAGTTTCATCAATTATGCTGTGATATAACTGAATAAGAGAAGTAGTACACTGCTCCGCTGAACATTAAAGTCATCAGAATTGGGAATGTTTTACTTACAGGAGACTATTAAAAACAAAGAAACAAACAAACAAGCATAGAACTCAGCCAGAACCAGAATGGGGAGAGATCCATGATCACGTTGTGTGGATAAAGAAATAGAGATATTTAGAGCATAAGAATCATAATTTAAAAATGTAACCAAAAGATAGCTAGCTTTAATATATGAATAAGTTATCCTTTGGAAGAAAACTTCCTTTCTACGTGGCCAGAAGAGAGAGAATTTGAACAAATAAGTAGAAACTATGAGAAAAACAATTCTGGCAAATATAAGAAGAAAAAAAAAACTAAATGAACTTGGGTCAGGTGCTTTCCAGTGGCTCCAGACTCTCTGTCACCAAAGACGATTATCTGAATTGGGTAGGTTGGTAGGAATGTTATCGGATTGACTCAAAAAGAGAATTACTTTCATTCACGCAGTGCTTTTTGCTTGTCTGTGTCATTTTTTAGTTTTCTTGGCATTTGAGACCAGTCAACTTTTTTCACCTTTCCCTCCAATTTTTATTCCTGTCCTTTCTATTCCCTAGATCTTTAATTTCCTTTATTTGTAGTTTCTCTTGTCAAAAAATTTAGGGTTCATTTTTCACTAGCAAATCATATGTCACTTTCTGAGGAAATTGTCCCTGTCTTCCAACTCACGCAACACCATGAACACAAGATTATCAAACTGTTTCTAGAAAATATTTTATAATTAACATAGAAAAGACTTCCCTGTCCCTATATTGACTACGATCACACAGAGTGTGATATACCAATGTCAAGCTGATTTTTTAAGAAAGTTTTTAAAACCTGGTTTTGAAAGTTAGATAACTTTATTTTTCATGTGCTTTTACAGTGTTGCTCTTGAGACAGTCAGTCAGCACATGTGCTTGATAGAATTTTGAACATTAGAAGAATTACACATCTGATTATACTTTGATGAAATTACGTGACACTAAATCTTTGCTCCACAAAATTAAAGGCTGCATAATTAAGAACATCAAAAAAGTAAATGGTGAACTCTGGCAAGATGGGAGAAGAGGAACATCTTATTGTGATGAATCAGAAATTTCTCACCACTTATTTACCTCTCCCATTCCTTCCTGCTCTTTATAGTCATGCTGAACATTTCCATCCATGCAGATTTCTCTTTGGCAAATTTATACCAAGTGTCCAGATGTTTCTCAGTGTGGATTTATAGAAACTTGTCCAAAATTGAGCAGAAGGACTTTTCACTGGGGTAAATTTAAAAAAGAAAAAAGAGCAGCTTATATTTTTTTTAAAGCCTGAATTCTTTTTTTTTCAATTGATTTTTTTTCTTTCCCCTTCTCATCTCAATTTAGTTCTGAGTGACTGAAGTTAGCAAGGACCAAAGCCCAAGGTGCAAACTGAAACATATAATTCCAGCTTTTAGAAAAATCCAAATGTATAGGAGTCTGTAAGCAGTTTGATGGGGTCAGGTATGAGAGTCTTCTACTTTTGTTACTGCTTAGGAGATAATCTAAAACTTTTGGCCATCAGCAATTAAGAGCCACACAGAAAAAGAGCAGGAGAAAGGTCTCCATGCAGAACAGAGACCAAGCAGAGCTGCCAAGCAGAGATCCTGTGCCTCCTTGACCATGTAGGCATCTTGGGAAAAAACAAAAATCTGTGATTTCCCCTAGAACACCTGAGGCTTTCTACCCCCTTACCCTTCCCTCTTAAAGCAAGAAAAGGCCAGTGGGATATTGTTTGGAATTATATCTCAATGTCTCCCAAGGGCTTCATGTGCTCTTTTGGAAGGTGCTTGGATGATGTTGCACGATAGCTGACTTGCCGTTAGGCCAGACCTGGCCTGAAGATGTGGGTCACTGAGGGTTCATCTCCTTTCCCTTTCCTCCCGTGACTCTCTGCTTCATGGTCACCGTGGAGTAGGCAGCTTCTCTTCTGCCAGCACTTCTGCATGCCGACCCCCCTCAGAGCCAGTGGACTATAGACTGAAACCCCTACAAACTGTGAGATGAAATAAACCTTTAAGCAAGTAACCTAGGTATTGTGTCTCCGCAACAAGAAAATAACTAAGGACAGATATGGACCGAAAATAATCAACAGGAAAGCTGAGAGTGTTCCTGTGTGTTTTAGTGCTTATCCAAAATTTAAGGTAAACAAATTACAACAGACTCACTTTTCACACTTTTCAGATAGATTTATGAAGATGTTGGAAGATAGTAAATCTCGTATTTCCTGGTACCATACTAAACTTCTGGTAACATTAATGAAGATAAATTTATATGTATAAAAGAAGCATGGTTAAAAATAAGCAAGTTTTCTGACATTATTACCTAAAAATGCTTTTTCAACATTATTGAATGAGCATTAGGGTGTTAATGGACCATTTAGAAAAGACTTAACTGGGTTTTCAGCAAGAATGGAACACGGAGACTGATAATTAAGTATTGATTTTCTTTTCTGACAAACATATTTTACATTCCAGAGCCATCAGTTTTGTTTTATGGGAAAGTTGAATCTTTTCTGGGATTGTAATCCGCACCATTATAGGAACTCACTGTAGTAACGTGGGTAAGGCAGGTGGGTGGCTACTTCAGGCTCAGCCCTGGTGAAGGGCAATTTCCAACCAGTGAGACTCACGGAGTAGGAGGTTCCGGGTCATCTGCATGATGGAGAGCCAATGCCGTCTACACACCCTTAATCCAAATTTGTAGACTAGAAATCATCCCTCATCATAAATCTGTACAGAATATTCTTACCATAAAGTTTTAAAATTATAATCTCTTCCTTGAAACTTGGCTGATAACTGAAGATACCAAAACAATAATCAAATTCTCTATTTTTATTTAAAGAATATAAAATGAAATATATAACATATTTTTAAAAGTTATATAATTTTAACATAAGTGAAATGAACAAACTTATACTGATCATCTAGTTTAATAAGTAGAACAAATAGAAAATTAACAGTGTTGGAGTCCCCTGTGTTATCAGTGCCTGATCCCGGCCCCTGAAGGGTAACCTTGGTCATCATCTTGATTTCTATGTTCATCAATTTTTTGCTTTTCTTTGCAACATGACCAATTACATATGCATCCCTAATGTGCTTATGTGTATGTGATGCTTTTAACTTTATGTCAAAAATATTTTTTTCACAATGACTTGTTTTCCTTCACATGTTTACGTGTGTAGCTCTAGTCAATTCATCTCTGACTGTTGCATTTGCAAAGTGTTATTCTTTATCCAGTTGAGGAGCATTTAAATTGTTCCTAGAACTTGGGTATATGACAGTGATGTGGCTTGGACAGTCATTATTTGGTTGTAGGGTATGCAGGTTTTTAGCTATGCTAAAAATATTGATATTTGGTCAGCAGAAGTAGCCTCATCAAGATTATTGTAATACCTTTCAAGTACATATTGTGAGTTTTAAATAATATCTTATTGTACTTTTAACTTGTAATTCCCTTGTCACTAATAATTTTGACCATATTTTTAATATTTGACTCGCATTTACTTCTGATTTTTTATCCTGTTTCATGTTGAGGTATTTGACTTTTGTTAAAAGGCTTTTCTCCTTTTTGCTGGGAGTGGTGGCACATGCCTGTAATTCCTGCACTTGGGAGGCTGAGGCAGGAGGATTGCCACAAATTCAAGGCCAGCCTGGACTACATAACAAGATCTTATCACAAACAAACAAACAAACAAAGGCTTTTCTCCTTTTTTAACTACTAAGTAATATTGAATAAAAATATATAAAACATCAGTGCACAATTTAGTAAATAATGTAAAGGAAATAATCTGTGTGAGTACATCCTGAGTCAAGAAATAAATATTTCCTGGACCCCAGATATCCCATCTCTAATTCAACCTTAATTCAATTTCATCTTTTGCTCCTGAAAGATCAATTATCTTGACTGTTTTGACAATCTGTTTCTTGATTTGTTGATAGCTTTATCATTCATGTACACATTTCTTAACAACAGAGTTTAGTGGGCTCTATTTTGAACTTTATGTTATAATACCTTTGGTATTATACCTTTGGGTTTGCTTCTTTTGTTCAATATTATATTCATAAGATTTAATATGATCCTATATTCCCTCTGGAAGTGTCCAGAGCTTGGAATCTATCTTACTTTTGTCCTGCAACTTTGACTATAACTATATAACTATATAACTTTAACAAAATCATACGGCATTCTTTAGGTTAAAATTTGAATAAACCTAAAACAAAATAATTTCATCTAAGTCCACTTATCTTTCCCATTTTATCCAAATTACAAATCTCTCTATGTTAATTTCAGATGAGTTAGGAGGTTTGATTACATTGCTAGTTAGTTGCTATGGTACCGGTTTTACTTTTGTTTTGTTGCTACTTATTTCTGAACATTTTATGTTTGGTATACTCAGTAATTAACTTTTGTATACTCACAGTTCACATGTACTACATCTAAGGCATGACCAGTTATTTTATAATCATTTCTCCTCAGTACCAGGATCCTAAATATATACCTTAGAAGAAGTTTTGGTATTATACCTCCATGCAAATATAATATGGAAGAGCCAGTTAACTTATAAATAGTCAGACTTCTGCTCAAGAATATGCTTCTTGATAAACACTCATAATCAGAACCCAAGGATGATGGTGGCAACTATATACAGATAATCTAATTTTAAAAATCTTTCTTGATTCACCTAGTTTTCTTATTAAGATGGAGGGAAGAAAAACAAAAGTGATTTCTTCCTATTCATAGTGAATTAATAGTCCAGGAAAGAAGACAGCTGTTCCACATAGAGTGTAGGGGCAGTAATCCAAGCAAGAACAAGGGGAAAATCGTGGAAGAGTAACTCTGTTAGAGCCCAAGGAGTTAAAGATAGATATCATGAGGAAGTATCCGAGATTATTTTGAAAGGGTTAATAAAAGGCTCAAAGGGAAACAGGGTGGGAGAAAGCCCCTGCTGAGTTTGGCCAGTGACATATGGTTCATCGATGCTGGACCAGTAAGCACAAGGGAAGCAAAGAGAGAGGAGGGTGCAGTGGAAGTCTGAGGTCAGACAATGCATAAATGGGGATGGTTTCTCAAGGATTTTGAACCTCATTCTGTAGAGAATAGGGAGCCTTTTAAGGACAAGAACATGATCCTTATAGTTTAGCTTGGAAATGGCCCCCCAAAGTCTCATACACTCAGAAGTGGGGCTTTGAGATCGAGATAGGATCATGAGAGCTCTCACTTCATTAGTAGATGAATTAATTATTGATGAGATCATCTTGTGGCATTGTTGGGAGATGATAAAAACTCACAGGTGGAGCCTACCTGAAAGGGAACAGGTCACGGGGCATACCTCAGGGGCTACGTCTCCCTTCCTCTCTGGTCCTTCCCTGTTCTCTGCTTCCTGGACGCCATGCGTGGGGTAGCTCTTCTCTGTCAAACCCTCTGGCCACAGTGTTCCCCTCATCTCAGGACCACAGCCATGAAATCGGCTTTCCATGGACTAAACTTGCTGAAACTGTGAGCCAAAATAAATCTTTCCTCCTTTTATTTGTTTTTCCCAGATATTTTCTCCCAGCTATGAAAACCTAATATAATGACAAGATCTGGCTTTTAGAGATAAAACAAGATGTAGAATTTAGCTTGGTAGCTCTATTTTAGGGACAAAGATTACTCTGATTGTCAGTAACACTGCTTTAGAAAGCTAGTCCATAAAACTGAAACTAGAAATTCCATTTGACCCAGTTGCTCCCCATCTAGGTATAATACCAGAAAATGTAGCATGTATACATAATGGACCACTTCTGTGCCATAAAGAAAGATAAACTTGAGTGATTCGTAGGAAAATAGGTGTAGTTTGAGACCATAATGTAAAGTAAAGTAAATCAGACACGCAGACTTAATTACCACATGGTTTCTTGTGGAGAAGGGCATTCTTTGGTTAATCTTTCGATGTATTGCCTTAGGCATAACCTAGCCTAGGTTGTTGTGTTCTGGAGGAAGTCTAACAAACAGCTTTGTAAGCCCTGGCACCCACACTAAATGTTTTGCTGTGTTATGTAGAAAAGGCATGGTGACAGGATAGCTATCTAGTCAAGTCTCATACCTATGGTAATTGCGTTGTATTGTTCTTGCTAAAATGGTTAATGTCCACCCTGGTGGCCCAGGTGCCTCTTTTGTTTTATCTCAATAAAAGGTTATGGAAAAGGTGATTCGGGACTGCTACAGTGAGGAAAACTGTAAGCCCCCTGATCCCAGGACATTCTTTCATGTATTTCTTTT
Source organism: Dinomys branickii (assembly GCA_004027595.1). Classification (NCBI taxonomy): domain Eukaryota; kingdom Metazoa; phylum Chordata; class Mammalia; order Rodentia; family Dinomyidae; genus Dinomys; species Dinomys branickii. Next base: position 5,823 of record PVLD010014550.1, on the reverse strand, counting down.
TCTTCTTACTTTTTGTTCATCCGCGGGTACCTCGTTTTTGGGACCTGTTCACCCTGGACAGAAACGGATATTAGACCAACAGTTTCTCTTACATGAGAAACCCCAAGGATAATTAAAGAACAAAACAAAAGGTGGGTAACAGGAAGTAAGGAGATAGACTGTTCTGGAAAAGAAAGAGGATCAAGAGATGGAGCAAAGGGGCAAAGACAGAAAGAAATGGGATTGAAGTGAAGGAATCTGGATGCGTTATGTGCATGTGCCAACTTCCCACAAGGAATGTAAGCATTATGTCATACACATATGTCCTCGTAAACTAAATTAAAGTTTTTTAAAAAGCCAGCCCCTGATCTGATCATCATGCCATCAGAGAGTCTGGTGTCAAAGACTCAGCCTCTTCCCATACATTTGCTTTAATGTGCTGCCCTATTCTTACGTCTAGGATGGCAGTGGACCCAGGCAGCAAAGTTATAAGGGTACAGTGTGCTCATCAGCTGTCCCATAAACATCCCCAGAAACCGCCTCCCGACTCTTCTGCCTACTCCCATTAGCCAGCACTCGGTCACACGGTCACTCAACAACAGGATAAACTAACAGGTGAACAAGTGAATAGGGAGAACAAAAGGCAGTTTTTGCCACTGAAAAATAAAAGATTTGAAGGAAAGATGTTGAACAAAAGATGGCAGTATTGCCAGGAGAGATAATAAAGTCTGCTTTAAAGCAATTTGATGAGAATGAGAGCTGCTTGGGAGGCAGAATGGTTAAGAACTGATGATCTAGTAGATGACATGATGGCTTTTGGCTTGGGGTTTGAGCAGTTGAGTACATAGAAGTATCAGTGTGGGGAATTTTCACCATCACAAAACAAGAGGGGAAAAAATAAAAATAGTATGTTTACTGTCAAAGTCTGCTTGTTTCTAAAACTAGCCTTTCCCCAGTGCTTCCTCTAAATATTTAAATTTTATTTACAAGAAGAAAAAAAGATACTAATATCCAAATGACGTACAGTCTTCCATTTAAGACTATGAGATGGGAAAACTCAATTCCAGACCTGTTACCAGCTAGAAAAATGTCCATGGGCAAGTGAATTCATCCTCTAATTCCCAGTTTCTTCTATCAGGGAAGTAAGAAAGCTGAGCGAACTAATACCTGTGGTCTCACCCTGCTATAGAGTTATTTGATTCACTAATCAGACCAGTGGCCTGTGCTAACCAACAGCACAAAAGAAACAGTGTTTTGTCACCCCAGTCAGGGATGCTTTGCCAATGGAGAAAAAAAAAATACAGGCAACATCTTAAAGTTCAAGACACAGTTTTCTGTCTAAATTGCTTTTAATCTCTTTTCACTTGGCTTCTGGAAACCAAGTTCAGTGGGATCTGGTGGTACTAAATTTTCGCAAATTCAAAAAGGATCTTATTAAAGTGGCGTGGGTTTTGTCAATTGCATTTTAAAATTACTTTAAAAGGTTTTACTTGGGGGGGGATGATTACATTTTCCATTATGTACATCAGCCTGCATGTGGTAGCTGAAAATATCTCCCTTGAGTTATGAAGTATTTTCCTTCTGGTTGGTCAGGTACACACTGTTCCACTGACTACAAAGGATTAAAATGACCTGCTTCATCATAAAGTACTGGTGGCAGCATGTGCTTTTTGGCAGAAAGAACAATTTGCAATTGTAATTCCTTATATCTAAATTCAGCTGAAGCTTGCAATCTAAGCCCATAGTACTCTGTAAGTCTTAGCAAGTAGGGCTCAACGATGCTGCCAGGTTTTATAAAATGCCAACACTTCTAAAAGAGCAGGGAGTTTGCTGAGGATTAGCCTTTTGGGAAAGAATGTTTAAAGCCAAAACCCTGAATGTGTTACAGAGACATGAAAGAGTTCAGGGACACAATTGGTTGGTTCAGGTGTTTGTTTTGGCCCAAGTCACTCTTTTCTCTACCATAGCGTAAGCCAAGTGGCAGCTCTCCGCAAGGTCAGCTTCTTTTATGAAAATTAGCTTCTGAAATGAGAACCAGTAATGTTTTCAGCAGGTATAATCCATTTTATTTGAAAAGGGTTTTTATTAGTGTTTCTTTTGATGGAAAGAAAAAGTTTAGAAATCTGATGTTTATGTAATATTTTAGAACTCGTACAATACATTTTTGGCCAAAGAAAAATATTCCTTACTGAATAAGTATCAGGTCTCAGGCTATGATGAAACTATACATTTTCCACAGGTCCAAAAGAAAACAAATTCAAATATGATGAGAGTTAACTTTAATGCCACATTTATGTTCCTCAAATCCCTAAATAACCTTTAACTCTGCCAGTTATATTGTTAAATCAATCATTCTTTACAGATGACAAACTAGATATTAAAATGCAAATGTCTGTGCTCTTTGTCAGAGCATTGGATTTAGGCATGGCTGCAGGATGTGGGACCTAGAGTTCCGGATTACAGCTGGCACTCAATGCTGTGTACTTGCATAAGTCTGCACAATGTCCTCAGTCAACTAGGGTATGTGAAATCTGTGAATTCTCAAAAGTCAAAATACCACATAGGATTTTTGCTGACCCCAAATCTGAGGTATTTGTAGAAACCAATAGCCCTTGCTAAGAGAAAAGATTCAGTAGTGACACTGAGCAGTACTCAAGGACAAGCAAGTCAGTCTTGGTAGACCAGTTAGCCTCTTGCACAGTTAATTTGTTATTGTTTTGGTTGTAATTTAAGTAAGAAAAGAAAATCATGCATATGTTGTATACTGTGTGTGTGTGTGTGTGTGTGTGTGTGTGTGTGTGTGTGTGTGAGAACTGGCAGCTCAGTTCCTTCAGTTGCTCAGGCCTAAATCCCTAGAGTCATCTTGTCTTCTCTTTTCTCATGCTTCACTTTTAAACTACCAGCAAATTCTGCCAGCGTTGCCTTCAGACTGTCCAGAGTCTAACCACCTCTCATCACTTCCCTTACGAACAATGCACTGAGTCAACAGCTTTCCCTGAATGATGGCCAGAGTCTCCTCCTCTCAGATCTTTCTGCTTCTTTCTCTCCCTCAGGCTGTCTGCCATAGAAAAGCCAGACTGGTCCTCTTAAAACAGAAGGCTTATCCAGTCACGCCATGGCCAACACCCCAACCTTAGGCTCTCTTTTTCTTTCGGGGTAAAAGCCAGAGTCCTCTTGATGACAGATAAGGCCCAGAGAGCCCAGCCCCTTCATCGGGCCTCACTCATCTCCTATCACTCCCCGTCCTCTGCAGCACTCTCTTCCCTCCCTCTGCCCCAGCCTCTTCAGCTCCTTGACTAGCTGCTGCCTTAGATCTTTGCTCCTTCTGCTAACAGATGCTGCTGTGTTTATCCAGGCACGAGTTAATAAGGACAAAATACTAGGCTGGAATCACTGGGGATGAAAGAGATACAGTGCAGCCCACAGCATGTTAGACAGTGAGCTATGTATGATAAGACTCTCTGACAAATTAAAAAAGGACAAAAAGGAAAAAAAAAAGAAACTGATGTCTCTATACCAACTAAGGATATTATAAGTATCCTTATGTTATTTAAAGAACATATATCCTATAATATCAACTTTCTGAAGCAATAAGATCAGTGTACATTTTAAAGACAACATTTCAAACTGGATTCTAACTGTAAAATTCTATTACTAACAGGAATTATAAAGCTAATTATATAAGAAAAATACAGATACTTTCCTATGCAGTTGTACTTACAGACCACTGGTATTGAGAATTGTCTAAGTGCAACCTTTAGGTTGCTGTGCTTTTAAACTCTTTTTTCAGAGACATGGTTTTGTGAAAAGGTTCCTGCTACTTCCAAAAATGTATTGAGAACCAGTGAAGTTTTGATTTTCCTGCATAGTGAGTTCTTATTCTGAGTATTCCCCTTTCTCTTGAGGGGCTTTTTAAATGAATTCATTAATTCAACCACAAGCCAAAATTTAGAAAGAAGCCATCAGTTTGAGGCAGCTTATCCATTATTTCTTATATGTGTGAAATGAGATGACTTTTAAAAACATGGCTTGTGTATTTCACCCTGTGCAAATCAGGTATAAGAGCATTCTCCCTGCCTCTCTCCTGATCAGTGCCAAGAAAAAGAGTAATTCTACTTCTCTACAGCTTTTCCGGAGAACATAGCTTCTGCTTTTAGATGCTGCTGCTATCTTTTTAAGGTAGTATTTATACCATGCTTTAGGGAAGGTCTTAAAAATGCAAACATTTGAACCCTATCCCAAACCTTTTGAAATGGATCGCTCATGTCAGGGCCCATGAATCTGCATTTTGATGCACTCTTCATGTTGACTTACCTCTTTTTAATTTTTTTAATTGGCAAAATTGTTCACATTTATCATTTACTTGATGTTTTGAAACATACTGTGGCTCAACTAAGCTAATAACATAGGCATAACTCTATATAGTTATTTTTGTGGTGAGCACACTTAAAATCTCTTGTAGTAATTTTCAAAATGAACACATTGTATTAAGTAGAGTCACCATATTTATTATGTATCTCTTGAAATGATTCCTCCTAACTTAAATTTTAGGTCCTTTGATCAACATGCCCTCAACACCCACCCCCACCCCCAACTCTGAAAACATGAAGCAAAATAAATCTTTCTTCCCTTCACTTTTCTAGGTATTTTGTCACAGTGACAGAAAGCTGACTAACACAGCAGATAAAGAAACCGTGATATAACATATAAACAATGTAACAATATGTAGTCTTAATAAACAAGGAAATTCTGTCATGTATGACAATATGGGTGAAATGGAAAAACATCTAGGTTGATTCCATATCTTGGCAGCTATGAATAATATTCCAATGAACTTGGGAGGAATTGTGTGTGTTAAAGTTTGAAGATTACTGCAAAAAAAAGTATATTCCACACTGAGCATGAATGAAATACCCTAATGAACATTACTTAAATATTTAAATTAATAGAGAATGTTCCCTTACCTTACAAGACACATGTTCTATGTCAAGCACCATTCACAACACTACAAATACAGCACTTGAAATAATTGTAATGATGTTATTATTAATAGTGCCTTAATTAAGAGATAATTTACATAACATGCATTTAAAATGTGCTACTCAATATTTTTGGCATATTCATAGATTGTACAACCATTTCAACAAGTAATTTAAAAATATTTTCATTGTTCTCAAAACAAACTTTATACGTGTCAGCCATCATTGCCACCTCCTCACTCCCTAGGCAACAACAGCCAAGCCAAACTCTAATCTAGTGCCTGTCTCTGTAGATTTTCCTATTCTGGGCATTTCCTTTAAAGTAAATCAGATTTTCACTTGGCATGTTATTTTCAGGACCTGTCAATCTTATAGTAAACAAAATTACTTTATTATACTGCTGATACACATTCGAGTTATTTCTTTTGGGGGTCATGAGTAATGCTACTGCAAGTGTTTGTATACAAGTATTTGTGTAGACATAGGTTTTCATTTCTCTTAGGGTTACATATATGGTGGCTGGATCAAATTGTAGCTTTTCGTGTAAATTGTGAAACAGCTTTCAGACCATTAGGACAATGTCAGTCTTTTGCTTGTTTGCTCGATGGCCATTTGTATATTTTCTTTTTTTTTTTATTTTAAAAAATAAAAGCACAAAAACATATTAACAAACAGACACAAATTAGCATAAGAAATAGTACAATCAAAACTGATTTACAGACAAGGTAACATGGATTCAACAATGGTTGTTGCTTTACCTATTGATATCTTCGAAGTATATATACATGACCACAGATACAGACGTGCAAAATTGGTCACACAATTAATCATCTCAACAACAGAAAAAAAAAAAAAAAAAACAAAA
>PVLD010014549.1:0-51910 GCA_004027595.1 Dinomys branickii | reverse complement strand
TGTATAGAGGAATATTCATGAATATACATATGTGCAGGAGGGCTAACATGGTTCTACTATTGTATTATATCACTTAATGCTAAGCAATAATCGAAGACAGGAAATTAGATTAATAGTGTATATCTGTATGTGTTAGCCTGAACACACACTTCGAAGATAACAATATGTAAAGCAGCAACAAGCGGTGTTTTTTTTTTCTATTGTTGTTGTTGTTGATGTTGTTGCTGTTATTGATGTAAGCAGCAGAGGGAGTTTGAGGGATGGGGCAGACAGCTGCTGGCCAAGCCACACCTCCTCCCTCCAGCCAAGAGGCGAAAAATGGATCAGTGCTCCTGGTCTGTTTCAGTAACAAGTATCGGTAAAGATGTAGGGAAAGTGAAGCCCTGGTGCATTGCTGGAGGGAATGTAAGAGGGCACAGCTGCTGCTGGAACAATTAGGCAGTTCCTCAAAAATGTAACTGTGGAATTTTGTATGACCCAGCAATTCTCCCAAGTATATGTCCAGGAGAACGGAAAGCATCTATGCTCATGGGAGCTCATGCATGAATATTCCTACAAGCAAGAGTCATCACAGTACGAAAAGGAACCAACTCACATGTCCATCAGTGGCTGAATGCATAAGTAAAACGTATCAGTGCAGAGATGTATCTCGAGAATCATATTAACCAGCCACAAAATGAATATTAACCAGCTAGAACATGTATATTAATAGCCATCAAATGAATATTAATCAGCCATCAAATGAATATTGATCAGCCATAAAAGGAAGGAGGCAATACTGATAACATGCTACAACAGGATGAGGCTTGAAATGAGAATGCTAAATCAAAGAAATCAGACAACCCTGAAGAAACTTCATAAGCACCTTGGACGTTCATTGCTAGTTTGTGGCTGTACCATTCACCTGGCAGGGTGCAGTAAGAGGACTATTTCAGTGGATTTACATACAATGTTTGAAGCTTAATTAAATTACCTCAGTTGTTTCATGAAGTATTTCCTGTCTTCTAATCTGCTTTGAGAACTTTTGTGGTCTTTTTTTTTTTGCAACAGTTTCTTACAGTTCAAGATGATAGATTTTAATAAACGAGAGTTTTAAAAGATCCAATAATCTTCCAACTGACAGTTCTCCACCTTTCATTCTTCCATAGGCCCACTAATTGCATCTCTAAACCCGTAAATAAGTTTCCTGAAGATTCACACCTTTCTGATCTTTCCGTCTTAGTGATGAGAAAGTGCAAGAAGAGTGTTTAGCAGAGCACAGTTTTTATTTTGTAAACACTAGTGTCTTAGACTTGCTACACATTAAAGCAAATAATGTATTTGAACTGAATATATGAATTGGATGTTTTAACTATTTCATTCTTTCTATTGTGTTGGAGAGATTTTTACTGAATAAGGTCAATTGGTTACCTCAAAATTACTATCAATATGGTCTAAGCGGTTGTTCATTTCTTCCTGGTTCTGCATTTTTATGACTCTTGAAGTTGTTGGTGAGATGAGATGAGTACGCTTGCTCTCTGTGGCAATCAAAATTTTCTTTGCCAGACAGAGAAAGAGAGAGAGACCGAGACGCACAGAGAGAATGAGGCATGAAGGCCACACGCTATGATTTTTATTATGTGGATTATCCAGAATAACTAATCCACGGAAATAGAAAGCAAAGCACTAGTCCTCAGGCTCTGCGAGGGGGAAGGAAAGTGCTAATGGGTACAGAGTTTCGTGGGAGTTTCGTGAAGTATTCTAAAGTTAGTGCTGATGGCTGCACAGCATTGGGAATATGCTTAAAACAACTAACTATAACATTTTATGGCCTGTGAGTTATATTTTTAAAAAATCAGTGATCTTCATGATCAAAGCTCACAAAAAAGTGGGAATAGAGAAAAACACCCTCAATTTGTTAAGCAGTAATCTGTAGAACCCATTGAGTGGACATTATACATAGTGGCTACAGACGAAGATTCCCCTGCAGCTGGGCAGGGGATGGTGTCCCTCAACACAGTTCCAGCCCGTGCAGGAAGGCCAGAAAAGGAAACCAAAGACATACAGATTGGAAAGTCAAAAGTAAAACTGTCCCTGTTAGCAGAGGCATAATGGTCTGTGGAGAAAATCCCCAGGAGTCTACAAAACAATCAAACATGCACTTACAAAAATTTCTAGAACTCAGATGTGACTCGAGCAAGGTTTCAGGATGGGAGGCAAGTGCACACACCCCCTTTCTCTCTGGTGGGACTAAAGAACATGTGAGAGAAAAATTTAAAATACAGACTCATTTGTAATCACACAAGATACCCATCGAAGTGTAACTTAGACAAAATGTGTACAGAACTTGTACACAGAAAACAAATACACAGAAATAAAAGTGAGCCTAATGTTGTGATTTGGATCCAGCACATGCCCCACGTGTCCTGTGTTTGGAGGCGCAGTTTGGGGAGGGGGATTGTATCATAGGGGTGCTGGTGCCCCACCGATGGCTCCTTAGCTAAATGTGCTGCTAGGAGGCAGGGCCTGGTCAGAAGTGGGGGGCTCCCCCTCACAGGCTCCTCCCTTCTTTACTGCCTCCTGACCACCATGCTCTCCTCTACCAGGCCCCTGTGCCTAGGAGCCAGCCAAGCAGGGACTGTAACCATTGGTGAAAATAACCTCTGCTCATCCAAGTTGTGCGTTATGGGTGTTGTGGCCAGTGACAGGAGAGTAGCCAAGACACCCAAGTACAGAAAAAGATGGACTGTCACGTGAATGGAAAAAATCAACATAATAAAGACGTCAATTCTCCTCCCCGCAAAACCTTATAAGCCCTCGCTTATAATGCTGTATTTCGAGGGTAGATTGGCTGGTGGGCTGGATGTGAGGTTTGAGGGGAGAGGAAGCGGGTGAGGACGAGAAAAAGGACCCAAGAAGAGGGAGCCAGAGACGTGGGCTTCGTGGAAAGAACTCAGTGAGCCTCAGTGTTGAGACTGTGGCTGTTTTCTGCTGCTATCACAGACCACCTGAGGTGGATAATTGATAAAAGGTGATTATTTTGGCTCCCAGTTCTGGAGGCTGGGAGTCCCAGAGCAGGGTGCTGGCCTGGAGCAGGAGCTTCAGCTCACGGTAGGAGGCAGCACGTGAAGGGGCAGCTTCCTCCTGCTCTCCGGTGCTCCCCTCCACCTCCTCCTCCCAGGGGTGAGGACTCACACAAGACAGGCTGGCCCTCGTCCACGTGTGCATGAAGCGCCTTCTCCGGGATCCCAACACCTGACCTCCCAGAGCTGTGACCCTGGGGACCAGGCCTAAGGTGACTTAGGGAGGGGACAGGCCATCTTCCGGCCGTAGCAGGGGACATCTCTCAGTGGGGCGGCAGCCAGACTATGGGGTGAGTGGTTCTGGGGTCCTGGGGAGAGGCCGCAGGACAAGCCTGGACGTGTGGGTGACCTCGGGACCCACAGGTGCATGGTCTGGGGATTGGAGTAGGGCCAGTGAAGGACCTGGGGGAGCCTAGAAGCCCAGAATTGGTCAGGGAGGAAACAGGGCCACTGTTCCAACAAGGATGCTTTGGACAGCGGGACGGGCAGGTAGAGAAGGCCGGCTGCGCACTTTAATGATTGCGCCGTGTGTTCATGCACCATGGAGGGGACCTGAGGTGGCACCTGTGTTTTTCTGAAGGGTGCTTCCTCTTCTACAGGGTCTTGTTATTCTTCATCCCATGATAGAATTGCTTGCGTGCTTACTCACGTTTGAATTCTGTGATTATAAATTTAGATCGGTTGGCATCTACAGTTAATTCTCTGTAGGCTGGATTTTAATTGATAATAATCCTCTTTCTATAGGTACAGAGGAGCCAGTAAGCTCTGGAAAAAAAAAAAAAAAACTACCAAATGGAGGATGTTCTCAGTTCTATTTTTTTAAAATATTAAAATGTGTAAATATCCCAGCTCAGATATCTCTGTATGATAAATCCTTTCACCTCTGTTCAGGGTAAATTTCTTCAGTGAATATTTTTATAAGCCAAAATTTATCCTCCCAGAAAAGTGTGTTATTCTTTTGAATATTTCATCATATTTAGATGCTGCAAAATTGTAGACCTTCTTGATTTCCTTCCATTCCGGTGCAAAACATTCTTCTTAGCAATTAAAATTAGGGATCTCATCAAAAAATTCTCTTCTGCACGTTGCCATGTTCCAGAAACAACGGTGAAAGGTAAAACTCAGACCTCACCCAGCCTGGAAGCTCCCTGTGTTCAATTTCTTCATCTCTCTTCCTGCGGTAGGGGTGGATTTCAGTGTCCTGTGTTGGCAAGAGCTGCTTCTCATAGCTTCCCTTTGCTGAACTTTCAGAGCTCATTCTTGGTACTTATTTATCGGATACTTTGATTAAAGATTTCCAACAGGTTTTAGACTCCTTTGCCACAAGCTCAGCCCTGTGCTAGGACATCAGGTAGATGTGGAAAGCAGCTCTTTGGGCTCCAGTATCTGAGGCTGGTGAATGATGGAGATAAAGCCACCCCAGGAACCTCAGGTTCGCTTTTGCACTCAGCACTGAACCTCATCATGAAAATGTCTGTCGCCTGATTTCTCTGTGCAGATGAGGATAGTTGTAATCACCAGCAACTGTGGCCTCTAGAAGCTTTGACGGATGAAATATCAGAGATGATTTGGGTGCAAGTAGTACAAACAGTGTGCTCCCCCCGACCAACCCCAAGCACACAGGCTCCTCATTTTAGTGAGAACACTGCTTTTGATTACGGTGTTGTTGTAAAGTGTCTGTGGTATTTAACTCCTCATTTCCCTGGGTAAGTGTATCTTTCCTTGCCTGCTTGGGCACAAGCTGGTACTAGTTCCTTTGGGAAACAGTTTGGTATCAATTAATGAAGGTGGAAATGGGTGTCATAGGACACCCCACTCCAAATCTCTTGCACCTGTGTCCTGGGGTCACCGGGTAGGAATGTTCATAGAGGTTATGTTTATAATGATAACAAAACCCGGAAATAGCTCAAATGCCCATCAACACTAGACAGGAAAAATAAAGTGGAATGTTAGCTGTGATTCTCCAGCTTAGCATGCACCAGGATCTCCTGGGAAGGTTGAGCCCACACCCATCAAAGTTTCTTATTCAGCAGATCTGGAATGGACCCAAGAATTCACATTCCTAATAAGGTCTCGGGGGATGCTCATGCTGCTGGTCTGAGAACCACTATTGCACAGCAACGAAGATCCATGAGTCACTTCTACAATGCCTCTTCCAAGAATACTAATGAGTTAAGACTCACAGGAGTCCATCCATTATGAGCTCTTTGTATAAGGTTCACAACCAAGCAGCGGTAAACTTCCCTGTCTCTATGTCAACAGAGGGGCTCATTGTGTTTAAAAGAAAAAAAAAGGACAGTAATCACTACAAACTTCAGGAATAGTGACCAGCTTCGGGCAGGGGAGGGCTTAGCAAAGGCAGAAGGAGGGGGTGGGCTTGTAGACCACAGGCACAGGTGTGTTTCAGCATCACACAAATATTTCCTTGGCAATTATTTAATGAATCACACCTTTATATTTTGCATACTTGTCTTCGTGTGCATTATATCCCAAGCTCAAACTTAAAACAAGAAAGAGGATTTGTGCAGAGAGGGGAAACTGGAAGAGGGAGGTGGAGACAGATCTTGTTGCAAAAACTGGCAAAAGAAAGATGATAGAATGTCTAGAATGTCTAGAATACACGGTCACAGAGGAACCTCACGTAGGAGAAGAATCTAGAAGCAGAGGGAAGAGTTGGTCTTTTCCAGCAGCGTGGAGAGTTTTCCAGAGTCAGAAGAGGAAAAGCAGAGGTGTGGACAGGTGCCCGAAGAGGTGGTGTGTTATGATTGATTCATTGTGTCGACTTAAGAAGTTTAGGAGCTTAACTAAGTAACTTAGCAGTTCTACATCCTGGGGTGTAGGGGACATGCCCTAGAGTGGCTGTTTACTTTTTAGGAGGTTGTAATGGTTGGTTCATTTTGTCAAACTGAGAAGTTTAGAAGTTTTAGTGACTCAACAGGGGGCCAGGGTCCTCACTTTATAAACATGCTGAGCCTATGCAAGGTAAGGGGTATTTCACCTTCATTCTTAAAGGTATTTTGCTAGGTAGACAATTAGCTTATTTCTGCATATTGAAGATATTTTCCACTATTTTCAGACAGATTTTTTCCTAGGAAAATCTGGTCATAGGTCTAATTCCCAGCCCTCTTCTTTAATTTTATAAATGTGAATTTCTATTATGTGTTCTGTATGGAAGTAATTGGTTTTCCCTGACTTCAAAGACTGGTGTCTCACATTAGTGCTCTAAATTTTCAGTAAACAACTCAAATATTTCTCAGCCATATACCATTCCTACCCACCCTCTGCACATGGAAAAGGGAACCCCCCACACACACTTCTCTCTTGCAGCTCAGCCTCTGGGAGGACTCCAGGGTGTGCCAGCGCTCCTCCAGTTCTGAATCCTGTTCCTGTTCGTCTTCCACCAGGTCTCCAGGACGGCTGTCATATGTCTTTCCTTCCTTCTCCCCACTTCCAAATCTTGCTCCCACGGTCTCCTCTCCTGGTTTCCTTGTCTTTGCGCTTCTCATCTTTAAAAACCCTGATGTCATGCCGCAGGTGAGCCGAGAGAGGGTGAGAGTGATACATGTTTCACCCACGCCTTTGCTAGCCTGATTTCCACGCTCTTGTCTGTGCCAAAGTTTGTCTCACGTACTGTAGGGACCATGTTTCCATGAGACACACAAATTTTTGAAGTGTTCACGTGTCTGAACTGAATGAGTTCATCTTATGATTAGTGTCAAAGATCCCCTGGGCTTAGGGTGGAGCACGGGGTGACCAAGCACCTCTCTCTCCCCAGGACTGAGGGGGATTCTGGGAGGTGGGACTGCCTCTCTGAACACTGGGATGAGTGGGCTTCCTGTCCAGGGTGCAGATGCCAAGCGGTGCCCTCAGCCTGCTGGCTCTTCCTTCGTGGCCTCCCCTCATAACTGTGTGGGATTCCGCTGCACCACAGCGTTTAAATCAGAACCTAAGCATGCACAACTGGTTTTGTTAAAATTGTTTTAAATAGGACAAGACAAGGAAATATTAAAGCCAGAAGTTCTTGTCTTCTAGTTGATGCCTCTACATTGCCTGGAAAATGACTAATTATCCATATAGAAATAAAGCTGGGTTCAGCTTTATCCAAAGTCTTCCCTGTGGTCAGCAGCTTAATCATGACTGCATGCATGCACTGTGGTGGATTTCTCATCATGCCCTTGGAGGCCTGGATTAAAAACCGTGTTTCAGTGTATCAGTCAGCTATACACTGTGTAACAAAACACTTCAAAACTCAATGGCTTCCAACAACCTTGTCAGCTGGAGATCAGATACCCAGGCTGGGTTTAACTCAAAGCTGAGGGTTAAATGCCGGCATGTTCCCCCTGTAACCATTTAAGGGTGCAGGCCAGAGAGGCAGCAGTTACCCAGGAAGCCCTTCTCATGAGATATGGAAGGTTAATGTAGCAAACCTACTTCATAGCTAACAAGCACATCCGCAAGGCTAAGCCTCAGTGAGCCAGAGAGGTTGGGGTTGGGGGATTAGGCTGCATCCACCATGGAGCCAACACAGGTCACATGACCAGACCCAGCATGGCAGAGGAGAGGGCCATCCTCACCCATGGAGAGGGGCCCTGAAATTAGCACTGTGGAACAACGATCTAGTCTTTCTCAGCATCTTTATACTCACAGGTGGAACTCGTCATTGTCTGCTTAAAAGGGACAAAACAACACTCCGTTTTCTACAGTCTCCTGACGCCAAATCCGGGCATGAGAACCCTCACACCAACCACCTCTCCACCTCTGCAGACACCAGCTGCACTTCTTATAATTTCACTCCATTCCTAAAACTATGACGAGTCAGCGCAGCCCCCCAGGTGAAGGCAGAGTCCTCCAAGACTGCTCTCCTCAGACCCCAACTGCAACAAGCTACCCACATTTCTGTCCACCCCCAGCCCTCAGACAGTGTCTGCAAGTCCCATGTGCAAAAGCTTCTGTCCCTGAGGCCTGGGCTGGGCAGCCACCTTCATGGCCCATGGACAGGTTCACCAGCCTGGCAACTGCAAACCTCAAAGTTCAGAGATGTCTACAGCAGCTTCATCAGGACTCATCATTAACTCAGTCTCCAGCTTGTCCCTCCCCAAGAGTGTGGGGAGGGGAGGAGTTGAAAGTTTCAAGCTTCTGACCGTGGCCTGGTCCTTCTGGTATCAGCTCTACCCAGGAGCCCAGCAAGAGTCACCTCCATAGAGCCAAGGATGCTCCTGCACCCAGGAAATTCCAAAGGATTAGGCGCTCTGGGTCAGAGACCAAAAGTCAGCACAAAGGATGCTCTGGGCACTTTGATTGCTCAGGAAATTACAGAGGTTTCAGGAGCTTCATGCACGTGCCTGCTGCAGAACACCTACTGTGGCTGGCAGGGAACACGACTGCATCTATCTTTGAGGTGCTGCCTCACCCCCACCCCGAAGACTTTTGCAATTACTTCTTGGGCTGTATTTTATGTCAGGCCATCCCAGGCATAGCCTCTAAACTCTGCAAGCATATTCCTGAGCTATAATAACAGACAAAAAGATGAAGGCTGATTTTGCATGGAAGACCTGTTCCTGTCACACACCTGCCAGGGCTGAGAGGCAGGTGACAGTGCCAACCCCATCAGAATAGATTTCAGAATGCTGGAGGCTTAGAGAGGTTTCTGTGACTGATTCATTTGTCAAAAAGGACGATCACTCAGGAACCAAACTCGCCTGTGTCCACAGCAGCTCCTGGCTGTGTTTCAGAAGCAGCTGTTTAGTTTCCAGAGATAAGTAATTCAATTACAGCAGAAAATGAAACTCCTGCTCCAAGAGAGCCCAGCGCTCCTGGCGCAGCCCAGATCCCTCTGCCCACTGTCCGTGCAGGAGAGGGCAGGTCACATCCGCTGCGGGGGGCAATGTGGTGTTGAGGAGGAATCTCAGGCTCAGATCTTCATGGTGGTCACAGAATAGTGAGGGCCCGTCAACAAATGCATGGGTCAACAAATTTATCTTTTCATCTTGCATTTATGGTAGTGTTTGTTAGTGGCTTGGAAAATGAGTATGGGATGTGCAGGGCTCTTCATGCTGGGATGATTTTAGGGGTGAGGGGCAAGTTTTGTGTGCCAGCTGGCATCTGATTTGGAGAAGAGAGCTGCAGGTACAATAGCGAGACAGAATCCACAAACCCCATGGCTATGGCAACACAGTAAGGAGTTACCAGGACAGGGTGAGGACTTTTGCAGGGGGGTGGGCATCGGAGGCTCGGGGTCTGCAATGCGCTCACCAACGTGGCAACAAGATCACCATGTGCCCTTGACTTTAGTCCACTCCCTGCTGCAGGAGACGGGGCAGAGACAGCCACACCTACAATGCACTGGGACAGAGCTGCATGTCCTGGGAGAAACTCCCATTCCTGGTGTGCGTGCATGAGGCCAGGAGGGGCATCTGTGTGATCATTCTTTATTTTTTCTTTCTTTCTTTTTATAGTGTGTGTGTGTGTGTGTGTGTGTGTGTGTGTGTGTATGTGTGTGTGTGTGTGTGTGGTACGGAAGATGGAACCCAGGGCCTTCACACTGAGCTATATCTCCAGCCTTTTTTAGGGTTTTTTTTTTTTAATTCTAAGACCGTGCTGCTGTGACACAATACCTAACACCCGCAATTTAAACAAGGAGAGGTTCACGTTGGCTGGTGATTTCAATCCATGGTCAGCGGGTGCCCAGTCCGGAAGGCACAGTGAGAGGATCTGATGGCAGAAAGCTGCTCACCTCGGGGCCCCCAGGAAGCAGCAGGTGGGGGAAGCGGGGAAAGGAGGGAGATCCACTTCCGGGTCACACCTCAGTGGTGGCTTCTGTTTACCAGGCCCACCTCCGACATCATCCCAACTGTAGAGACATGTAATCCCCTCACTGTCCAAACACATGAAGCATTGGGGGCCCCTTTAGATCTAACCCATAGGTCACTAAATCTCCAAACTGCCCAGGTTGGGCTCAGACTTGTGGCCCTCCTGTCTCAGCTTCCCAGAGAGCTGGGATCACAGGCGGGTGCTCCCGTGCCTGCTGGCTCCATGGTACTTCCTGCTGGACCTGACCCTTCCTACTCCTGACAATTTCTATTCAGCCCTCGCCCACCCTGGCTTTACTTTTTCAGCACATCAGCCTCGGCCCAGCCCGTGGAGCCCCATCCTCACGAGCTAGGTGCAGGGCCAGCGTGAGTTACAGCAGAGCAGGAGCTGACAGAGTGGGGCTGAGAGGACAGCATCTATATGCTCTGCAGGGGCCACTCATGCTGCAAGCAGAAATGGCTCCAGGGAAGCTCAGAACAGGTCCACCCTGAGATGACGCTCTTTGGATGGAGAGACAGAGAGATGGGTGTGGGTTGGGGTTAGCAGCAGGGATAGGGAAAACTCAGATCTGGCCATTGGGATGAAGCAGAAGACTCAGCACACACCCCATGAGCTGGACCCCAGCCCAGGACTTCCCAGCTTGCAGAAGTGTGAACTGAGTTCACTTCTTTGCTTCATAAATTGCCCCACCTGTGGGACTGTGTTATAGCAATGGAAAGCAGACAGGGACAGACTGATGCACATGGTGCTGCGGGTGCCAGAACTGGTCCAACGTACCCTTCCAGTCCACCTGGGGCAACCAGAAGACATTACTGCTCCAGTGGAAGCTCTGTGAGCAGCTCTGCTCCTCAGTTACAGGCTGATTTCAGGGGTAAAGGAAGAGATATCCTCTCTACCACCAACTTACTGCGTCTCTCGGCAGAGGCCTCGGGCTTCCTTGTCCTGGGCTGGTTGACTACCAAATGTGCACAATGAAGGTCTCTTCTATTAAATAAATATACAAGTGGATGACAGTTTCTAAACAATAAACTGATCAGAGTCACATGGATCTGATTATTACATACTGCATATGTGAATAAAGTTGCATGCTAGCTGGGCATGATGACCCAGACCTGGAATCCCAGCACTCTGGGAGGCTGAGACAGGAGGATTGCAAACTTAAGCTCAGCCTAGGCCACTTAGTCACCTAGTGAGACCCTACCTCCAAACAAAAATGTTCTAAAAGGCTGCAGATGTAGCTCAGTGAGAAGGCTATAAGTACAACCCCAAGAACCACAAAAACTGTACCCCATAAACATATACAATTTCTACGTGGCTATTTAAAAAGAGGAAGAAATAATACTAAATAAATAGATGTAAGTAAGGGTTAATGAATCTTTGTAGAGTGCATGTGACACTTTCTGGCTGGCACAGGCTCACTGTGCTCGTCGTGACTGCTGTTATTCCCCTGAGCACCGTCGATGCTGCACTGCCCACCCAGGAGATGTCAGACCGAGAGCCTGGCACTTGCTAGGCATGTTTTCTAGCACCTAGCTCCACCCCCAGCCCTTTCAATTTCTCACTTTGAGACAGGGTCTTCCTAAGCCGCTTGCATTGCGCAGGCTGGCCTCAAGTTTGCAGTCCTCCTGCCTCAGCCTCCGAATAGCTGGGATTACAAGCGTGTCACACCACACCCAGCTGCAGGTTTTTGTTTCTCCTCAGCACCATGTTGGGCATTGGCTTTGTGGCTCATTTCTCGACCTTACCAGCAGTAACCTTTTGCAGCTCTTGCTGCCATGAGGGCAGCCTTGAATGGTGTCATTTTGGCGTAACTTTGGCCATTATTGAGAAAGTTACACGGGTTGTACTGGCAAGGCTAGTTTGTGCTCATTCTGAACACTGCCACTGTTTGGCCAGAGAAATGCTGACATTTGTACGAAAAAAGAGACACAACTCCCCTACTGCAGATAGACAAACTCTCACAAGAGGTAACAAAGTCCCGGCAGCTTGAGGCTCAAGCGCCACGGCCGCAGAGAACTCAGATTTCCAGATACTCAAACTTCCTGCATTTGGTCTTGATTTGGGGTCTCTGGGAGTCTGGTGCTGGCTTAATTGAGCTCTCAAGTGTCTCAGGGTCACTTCTGGGCTGCAACGTGTCCCAGAACTAGGACACATTATGAAGACTGCACAGCAAGTGGTAACGATCATAAGTGGAAATGAACCCAAGAAGTGATTACCGGGACATGATGTGACATGACACAGACAAACAGCCACCTGGCAGCCCATGTCTCCGTGGTGCAGCGCCTGGGGTCCAGATGTCCTCTGTGTCTTCCGGGACAGTGTCGGCATGGACAGTAGCTGCACAAGTGGAGACCATGAGGTGGGGTCTGGCATCCTGGCCATGCCTTGGGGAGTTGTCAACATTTCTAAGGACTTTACAGGGGACACTGAGGGCCCAGGGGCCTCACTGACCTGTGAGTGGGCACAGGAGGGCAGAATATGGTGGAAAAGCACCGCCGGAGCCTTTGGCAAATCCAGGAAATGACTTCAGGGTGTCGTCGTCACATACGCTCAGGCAGTGACCTGGCAGTGGCTCCCAGAGCCCCTGTCCTCCTCAGCCTTTGTCGGCCCAGCCTCACTCCATTTTACCCGTGGGGAGATGGAGGTGCAAAGGGAGTCAGAAGTGGCCAGGCCACAACCTGCTTATCACCTCCTCACTGATCTCCACAGGGGCAGCGGGCTCAGTCAAGGGGTCAGCAGCCTCCGGCTCTCCCGCTGAAGACCTGAGGGAGCAGGCTTCCCTCCGCACAGGGATGAGTTCAGCGAGCCCAGCTGTGCCAGTGGGGTGTTTCTTGTTAGCAAAACCGTGCTGTTTGCATAGGGAAGGCTCCGCTCACCAGAGCAGGCCCCGGGTGAGGACAAGATGAGACAGGTGGGTGGAGCAGGGGCCGAAATCTGGAGCTCCCTACAGGGATGTGAAAGGTAAGGAGCGTCTGTGATAACAGCATCATGAACACCTTCGTCTCAGTAACTTTTCAAACATCTTTATCCTCTAGGCACATACATCCAGTTTTACAAAAATGCAGGCATAATATCCCCCTGGGAACCGCAGCAGACATAAAATAGCAGAGAACTAGCAGCAACGTAAATGCCCAAGAAAAATGACAGAGTAGGAAATCACAGACTGTTGAAATCAGGAGGAAAACTCCGGAGGCAGTGATACCTCTTCCTTCCTTCACCCATTCATCCCTGAATGTTCAGCCTGCATTCAATGCCCTCCATCAGCGGGCATGGGTGACCCCGGAGCATCTGCCTGAGGCCCTTTTTCTTGACTTAGGTTCTAGGGGGGATGATAAACATGTGGTAAAGAGGACAAATAGAAAATCAAGTGTTCCGAGGACAGCAGACGGTAGAGCGGACCCACTGGGAAGAGCGGGGGCACTCTGGGTGCGGAGGTCGCCCTTGGATTTGGGTCCTGAGCAAGAAGTCACCAGCTATTGAAACACTTGGTGTGCGCTGTGGCTGGGGGGACCAGAGGGTCGACTCGGGCTGCAACAGAAGCGATGTGGCCTCCTGCAGCCCGGAGGGTGCAGTCAGAGAGGGACAAGTGTGAGTGGGCAGAAAGGAGTTTCTTATCCAGTGTGGCCGTGCTGAGAAAGAGCACGGAGCCAGCGTCCTGAGCCGTATCCCCAGGACGACACAGCCCACAGTGCAGGTAACGGGGGTGGTGAGAAGAATTTACCAGCAGGCGAGGAGGGATGTGGAGAGGACCAGAGCTAATTTCAATCAGAGTGCGCTGCCAACAGGGACAGCGGGCGAGCTTCTGAGGGAGGAACGGCAGGCCAGGTGAGAGGTCAGGGTCAGGGTGAGGAAAGGGGCCGGTGGGTACCTTCTGGTGTTGCGCAGCGAATGTGATTATCTGCAGGAAGCCTTTCCTTAGATCACTTATGCAATCCCTTGTAGATCTTCTGGGAGCTCCCAGATTATGTTTACAATTACGTTTTGTCTTGCAATTCTGACAAGAGTATCCTTCTAGCTTTGAGAAGGCCTTCACTGGTGATGAGAAGGTGAAAAGGAGGCTTAGACAGACCTCCTGGAGACGAGAGACGATGGGACTGCTCGGTGGGTTGAATGGATCTTACACCGAAAGGTTTGCTGCAGTCTAATGACCGCCAAGGAGATTTGGATGTTGCTGGCCAGAGTTGTTCTGTCAAGAGTTTTCATTCCTGTTCTCCGAGGGCATCCGTGACATTACACAAACCGGAAGGAGGGAGCAGGGTACATGCACACAGCTGAACGGGTCCCACCAGGTCTAACGTAGGACAGTTGGATGTTGTAACCTGGCTTCGGTATGTGAATTTGGGGGTCTGGAGGACATTGGGGAACTCCTCAACAATCTGTTGTTCTTAAAACTCAAGACACAAGGTGTGCTTGAACAATACGATGAATGTTTATTTTTTTTTTTCAAATTTACAGAACCAAAAGATATATTGTCATGAATCCCCCTCAGAATCCAGCCCCACACTTCGAACACACTCATCCTAACAAGCTTGCCGCTGTCTGGAGCAGGCCTGCAAGTCCTCTTCCTGAAGTGTGTATGAGCTGTGATCACAAATGGGGTGGTCGCTGCTGCCAAGCACCATCCCAGGGAAAGGCAGGCTCGTAAAAACGTCACAGTGCGTCCTGGTTCAGCTTGTTCACTGGGCCTGATGCCGAGCAACTTCTGGCTCTTCCTCGCACTCAAAAGGACCAGGAGAGGGAAGTATTTGGAATCATCCACTCAGGAAACTGAGGCGGCCACCGCAGCACAACCACAGACGCAGTGTGGTTTTTACTGCAGTATTTGTTTTCAAAGTTTAGACACTCTCTGTATCTTGTGATCACACCTCCTAGGTGCACCTTGAGGACACTATGCTAAGTGAAGGGAGCCCGTCGTTAAAAACTCAAATACTGAGGGATTCCACTCAAATGAAGTGGAGTGGTCAGATCAGGAGAGACAGCGGGCAGGCTGGAGAGGAGGAGGAATGGAAGGTTATAACTTAAGGGTACAGAATTTCAGTTTCACAACATGAGAAGAATTACAGAAATGGGTGACAGCAGAGAGCTGTACACCATTATGAATATATTTAATACCACTGAACTGTACACTTAAAAATGGTTGAGATGATACATTTTATTGCTAGGGGTCTTTCACCACATGAAAGAAAACTTGAAAAAAGTTTCCATTACCCAAAATATTCCTTCTCCCCCTTCTTATTTAATCAGTGCTCACCAACCCCAAAAGTAGCCACCAGTGTTCCAGAGCAAAACTCCACACTTTGAAAATTAAAATAAAATAACCAGTGTAGCAATTATGATGACCAACATATGATAAAATAATTACTAGATGTGAAGCGAAGCCAGAAGCTCTGACCCATAACTGGGAGAAAAATGGTCAATAGAAACAGACCCAGAGATAAACAGATCCCTTCTGGTGGGAATATAAAATAGCACAGCTGTTCTGGACAGCCAGGTGCCAATTTCTTATGACACTGAACACACACCGTATGATCTAGCAGTTACACTCCTACTTGTCTCAGAAAAACTAAAATGTATTATCCACATGAAGACCTGTGCCTGAATGTTCACGGCCTCTGGACTTCATAGCAGAAAGCTGGAAACACCACAAATTATTCCAATAGTGAATAATAAACAAGTGCCTATGTATTCATGTTAGGGAACATTATGTAGCAGTGAAAAGGAGCTAGTCCCTGCGACATAAAACAACAAAGATGACTCTTAAAAACATTATGCCAGGGTTGGGGATGTAGCTCAGTGGCACAAGCACCTGCCTGACCAGTGCAAGGTCCTGAGTTCAGTTTCTGGCACCGAAAAAAATAATTATGCCAGACACACAAAATATTACTACATCCTCCTCCCATATGGTCAAAATGAAATTAAAACCTCACAGAGACATAAGATGAAGTGCATTATTCCCTGGCATATAGCAGGCCCTCAGCAGATGTTTGCTGAATGAATAAGTGATGTGCATTGCTACCTGGCCCTGGCGGCCCACTTCACTATTGCAGCTTCCTTCCGCCACCCCCAGGGGCAGAAGGGCTCAAGCTGTGGCCTCTTGGGCTAGGCCTCAGCCCACCCTCACGTGGTCCTGGCCCAGTCCTCCCTGTCTGTGGAGAGCTGAGGGCTGGGCTCCTCCCCCTCCCATCTGCTCTGCACAGGGACCCTGGTGGCTGTGTCCTGTGACACCGGCCAGCCCCAGCCAATGCCCCCAGCCCTCAGACCTCGCTGCTTCTGCACTGGGGGCCTCTCAGCCTGCCCCTCTCCCACCCCAGCCCTGTGAGGCGGGGCCCCCGTGGGCAGGTGGCTCCAGCCGCCATCTGGGAAGGGGATGGGAGGCGCCAGTACTATTTCTCTGGGCCCTGAAGAGCTGAGCTAAGGAGCTCCCTGGGGGTGCTGACTGCACTTCCCCCAGACTCCCCCTTTGTCTTCCCTTCTTCCTCCCCTGTCCTCTCCTCCCCCTTCTCCTTCTCCTCCTCTCTCTCCTACCCCTCTTCCTTCAGGCCTTGACCCCAGCTCAGGGACCCCCCATCCTGCACGGGGTGTGGTGGGGCCTCCTCCTCCCTGGCTCCCTCTCTGCCCATTGTAGGAAAGGAGGGCTGTGCTGCCTCAGGCCGCTCTCTTGAGCTTCAGATCTGGTCTGGAGGAGTCAGAAAGGCCAAGTTCAAAGCCACAGACTCCATGCCATCACCTGCTGTGGATCCCACACTCCCCAGCCCTTCCCTCACTCTTCCCACATTCCTCAGCCAGTTGGTAGACTCCTATTCAAGCTTCAAAACCCAGCTCCTCAGTGACTTCCTCAAGGAGCCGGCCCCTTCCAGCCCCCTTTGTGATTCCCTGCATTGTGGTGTCTCTGGTGCTCTCTGTGATGGTGATGGTCGGTGTGGGTGGTCCCTAGGAGCTGTGGCCTTCTGGAGGTCACGGACCCCACCCTTTCACCTTCAGGTCTCCAGGGCCCAGGGCTGAATCAGCTCTCCTGGCCCAGGTAAAAGCTCTGGACCCATAAACCCATGCCTCATTGCATCCCCAGGGGAGAAACATCCTCCCTGTGGCCCCAGGATCCGGACAGAGCCATGACCAGGGTAGGCACAGCCAGGCAGGGGGGGAGCCAGGGCAGAGCTGGAGTCCAGCCAGACTCGGTGGATTCCAGAGACAGCACGTTCTCCAGATCCAGGCGCCTAGGAAACATCTGCCTGGCGAGCTGCTGAATCATTTTCTAAATTGCTTCCCTCGTACATGAATAAATGCTTGTGCCACCAAAAAAAAATGCCAATGCGCAGCGCAGTGTGTGCATGAGCCTGGCAATGACCGTCCTCGTCTCCAGTGGCCGAGACCGTGGCTCCCAGCTGTGGGATGGAGACAGGCCTGCCTGCCTGGCCACTGAGCCCCAGGCACGGGACCTGGGCAGACCTGGCCTCCTTCAGGCCTGTGTGGTCCCTGTCCCCCACGTGGCCTAACCATTGCTGCAGCTGCCCAGCTCTCCTCTGCTTGCCTGCTAAGGCTCAGGTTCCAGGTGGCAAAGGCAGGGCAGTCTCTCACCCCACTGCCTCAACCACACCAGACCTCTCTGGGGGTCTCACTGTGCACCCCGGCTTCATTCCTTCACCTTCCTGCCCCATCCACTCCGTACCAGCCTCAGTTGCAGCAGAGATAGGCTGTGTGCCTCAGTTTCCCCAGCTCTGGGCTCACTGCAGGCCAACATCCAGGTCTTGCCCAGTGGGCTCTTCCGGGGGATCTGGACAGTAACCAGAGGCACCTGCAGATGTGAGGCACAGCTGGAGCGCAGCAGGCATGCGATCCCAGGCTGGGCAGTTGGAAGTGGCCCCCTGCCCTTTATACCCTTGACTTCGCTGTTCAGTCCTTAGCCTATGGAGCATTTGAAACAAGCCCACTTGGGAAATATCCACTAAGCAGCCAAGGTTTTTCTCATGATCTGAGACTTGCAATGAAGATATCAGGTCCCCCCCCCCCCGCATCAGGTAGAGGAGGAAGGAGGCCCAGAGAGGGATAGAAATAGCCTGAGGACGCACAGCTGGAAAGTGAGGAGGATTCAGACACAATCTCTTCCGCCTCCAAAAGCCATGTGCACGTCTTTTTTATTTCTTATGAAAGCTTGTTCTTAAGGCCAATTCTAAACCTCTCTGAAACGTGGGAAGAGCACAAATGTATTCAATAAATAAATAAGAGCATTTGGATGTCTGGAGCCTTAAAGCCGAGCTGTCTGGGTCCCTGAGCTCGGGAAAATCCTGACAATTTAGTTCTCCGCTGACGGCACTGCAAAGGCTTCCATCTCCACAAAGCCGCAAGTGTCAGAGCCTGGTTTTAATTAGCAGTGATCTTGGGGTGCACACTGTGCCAGTGGGACTATCTAGGACACCAGGAGGCCACGGCTCCTCTCAGCTCAGCAGTCAGAGGCTGGGGGGTGGGGTCCTCAGCTGCCCACAGCCTGGCCTTCCAGGGGCACAGACCCTGAGGGGGCCCCTGAGTCCTTGTGTCCCCATCCCTGGGGCATCACTGAGGGTGGGAGGACGGGTGGGGCAGGCAGGGCTCAGAATCTGAGGTTTCCAGGGCCAAGCAGTGTCCAGGGCCAAAGCTCTGTGCTCACAGCCATCAGACCCAGAGTTGGGGGCGGTCTCATCAGTGTCCCTCTGGTGGTTTTTCCAGACCCGTTCCAGGGGAACCTCGATTCACTTAGCCCAAAGCTTGTCACAGGCATCTGACAGCAGCTTGTCACCCAGAAACTGCCGGAGTTGGAGCAGGGAGCTGACAGGCTCCATCCCCTCAGCCGGGTCCCATCTGTTCAGCATCCTCCCCAGGGGGGCGGTGACAGGGTGCAGAGAGGACTTGTCAGCCTTGGCTGATGCCTGCAGGGTACGCAGCCTGCTCACAGCACTGTGCACGCTCAGCCCCTCACATCCTGCAGCCCTGTGGGGTGGTGTTGTCACTGCCCGCTGCAGCAGTGCAAGCCTGTGATACCAACACTGTGGGAGGCTGAGGCAAGAGGAGGGCAAGCTCCAGCCCAGCCCAGGCCACTTAGCGAAAACTCTATCTCAAAATAAAAAAGAAAATAATAAGTGAATAAATAAATGTTAAAGGACTGGGGAAGTAGCTCCCTCCAAAGGCCATGGGTTCAATCGACAATTTTCAGTCCCACTTTAATGTGAGAAAATTAAGGCACAGAGAAGAGAAGCCAAGCACCAAAACCTGCACACCTACCAAGAAGTAGAGGAGGCATTTGAACCCTGCAGCCAGATCTCAGAACCCACAGCTGGCCAGGATGTGCCCCAGGACCTTTGCATCTGCCTTCACTGTCTCCACTCACCCACTCCCCAGGCCAGCTTCTCAGCCTCAGGACACAGCTCACAGCTGCCACTTCTGGGACAGGTCCTGTTGAGGGGTGGGGGCATCGCTGTTCCTTCTGCTCTACTTCCTGCAAGGCCAGAAAAGATGCAGGAAACCAGGGGGAAGTCCTAGGGTTCAAGGTCTACAAGGGGTCAAAGCCAGGGGCTGGGTCTGACTTTGCTCAGTATCCTTAGAATATGGCAGAATGGGCACAAGTATTTGAGGGACAGGTGAATAGATGAGTGGGTGGATGGATGGACTGATGGGTGGATGGATGGATGAGTGGAAGGACAGATGGATGGGTGGATGGGAGGGTGGTTGGGTAGATGGGTGGATGGGTGGGTAGATGATTAGGTGAAAGGCACAGAACTGACATTCTGTGCATCCACATAAACCAAACTTTGCTTCTTCTGTAGCAGACTGGCTCTGGAGCTCCATCCCACCCGACTCCCCATGATGTCAAGCACCTTTTCTGTACCCCCTCCCTCTCCCCATGGCCCTGAGAGTGTGGGGCAGCTGCCCTCTGGGTCCTCATTTGTGTCACCACCTGCCCTGAGGACAGTCTCCTACCTGCCTTGGCTCCAGGAACTTGGCCCAGCAGGACCCAGGCCTCATGACCAGGCAGAGCCTGGGATCCGGGCCTCTAGCACAGCACCCTCAAGGGAAGGCAGGATTCATTCTAGTGTGCAGGGGCTGGGAGGCTGATGGCAGACACTCTGGCACCTGTATCGCCTGCCTCGGGCCCTGCCACGGAAGCAGCCAGGCCTCCCCACAACCTGCGTCGGTGAGTCTGTCTGGCCGGGGGCAGCCAGAGACATGATGTTCCCATCAAGCCACTCAGATGGGAATAAATGCGTATCTGGAGCCATTTCAGTTCACAAGGGAGGTTGCAAGGTGACACTGAAGGACATGGGCTTCGGGGACACAGCCTCAGTTTGAATGCTGACTCTAGTGCTCAGCGGCTGTGTGAACTTCACAGCTCCAGGGTGGGATGGTGCCTGCTTAACAAAGCTGGGAAAGGCTTCACTAAGGAGGAGCACTCGTGGGCTTTGGAGGATGAGTAGGAGTCACCCAACCAAGAAGGAAGGGCTTACAGTAGCAGCATCAGCACAAGTGTTCCAGAAGGCAGAATGGAAGAACAGTCTGAAATGCGGGGACAGGAGTTGTGGCAAAAGAAGGAAGGGAGGTGTTGGTGTGCAGGGCCCAGGAGAGGGGCTCTTGGGTAAATGCTGGGTGCAGCCATGGGGTGCATGCGTGGGGGCAAGGCTGTTATGTGCCCACCTGCACCTCCTCCAGGGCTCAGGCCTTGACAGGCGCCCCACTCGCGGCTCCCCTGTGAGGTCCAGGACCCTGCGTGACCCCAGGCAGCGGCCCCTCCAGCAGAGCCCAGGGTCCCGTTGCACCGGTTCTCATCCGCCACATGGCCTAGGAATGCCAGCCAGCCAGGAGCAGCCCAAGGGCGCTGGGGGAATCTGGGTCAGCCCGGAAACAAAGGCTCGGCCTCAGCCTCGGGTCCTCTGGGATCCAGAGCGTGGGGTTCAAAGGCTTCACTTAGCAGCAGGACAAATCCTCACCCTTGGGGTACAGAGACGCAGAGCTCTGTGACAGCCACAAGCAAGGGGCCAGCTGTTCTTGAGGAAGACGGGAGCCAGGCGTTGCCCCTGGCCAGGCCACATGTGCCAGCCCCTTGCCCACTTGGCATCTGTCTGACAACCTCCTCCCACACTTGGCCCCCACCCCCCTTGGGCCCCCCATTTTAGCTCTACCCCAGGGGACAGGCCCCCAGTTTGAGCTCAAGAATCTCCTCAGACTTGGCCTGGCCCCTGACACACTGGGCCAGGTTTGGGTTCCAGCTCCTGCAGGCCCCAGTGAGGCCAAGCTCAGCTCCCTGGAGCGCTCCAGCCCCTGCTCTGCAGGTAACCTAGGCCCAGCAGCTCCCTAGGGATGGATCCACAGCCTGATCACCACCTGCTGCTTCCCAGCCACCTGAGCTCAGAGAGCAACTCCCCTTGGGAACCCTGGTCAGCTGGTCTCCACCACGGACATCAAACCCGTCTTCCCTAGGATCACCGAAGGACCATGTGGGGTCTACACAGTCACCACTCCAGGCCTCAGTTTACAGATCCCTGCCTTGGAACAGCACATGTCCCTGTGGCTCATTCCAAGCCCCGGGGACCCCTGCGTGGGTGTCAGCATGGGCACCCATGCAACCTCTGCACCCCACGGTGCGCAACCTCTGAGAACGTGGTGTGTAACAAAAACCCAATATGGGAAGACCGGCTACTTTTCTAAGAGGCCCTTTGGCCTTTCCATCCCTTCCACCCAGTGAGAACTCAAACTTGCTCCCTCTGGGACAGAACAACAGGTGCCATTGTGGAGTGGAGCAGAAAACAGGCCTGACTAGGCACCTTGACCTTGACTCACAGTACCTTGACCTTGGACCCTGAGAAGTAAATGTCTGTTGCTTATAAGTTACACAAACTGAATGAGAGGTGGGTAGGTAGGCAAACACTAAGCATTCCGGCCTCCTCCCCAAATTGTCCCTGTGTGGTTGACAACATAAGCAGCATAGGGTGGTCTGAGGCTGTCTCCAGGCTGGGACGGTGCAGGTCTTACCTCCATCCGCTCCCTGCCCCGGGTCTGTTTCCTCCTCTGCAGGCAGCGTGTGACAATGCTTATATCATCTCCTGGGACTCATTTGCTTCTAGCCATGAGTGTGTGGGAAAGGGATCCGAAGGCAACAGCATCCAGGGGCAGTCCGCCTCGGGTGGGCCACAGAAGGGGACTTTGGGTTCTGCCGGGGACCTACCGGGGCACAGGGCTTCACTGCTGGGACACAATACTTGGTGCTGGGATACAATACTTAAAGGAGGAGAGCTTTCACTGAGCTCACAGGTACAGGGCATTCAGTCCATGGTGGGCCAGGTGCAGTGGGCAGAGCAGCTGGTGGTGCAGCAAAGCTGCTCAGTTCCTGGTGGCCAGGAAGCAGAGCCGAGAATCAGCACCAGCAAGAGACAGACCCTCGGGGGCTCATCCACAGTGGCCACCTCCCTGCAACTGCACATCCATCTAGGAACACAGTGGATGAATCCACGGAGATTACAGCACCCATGGTGAGCCCCTCTCCCAAGTCTCTCCTCCAGTGGAGATGAGGCCTAGACTATGAACTTGAGGAGGAGGCGGCTGGATTTTAGGGTCGCTGGACACAACCCCCTGGGGAGAAGTGTCCAGGCAGCAGGCCCTGAAGATCTGACCACTGCCCCATTCCACCCACTCCTGGCCCCTGGTCCCCACCCTGTTCCTGGCCCTGGCCACCTCCTGGACTCCTGGACCCTGGGCCTCATCAAACCCATCTGTGAAGGAGCAGACGAGCTGCGGGTGCCAACAGCTGTGAGGCTGAATAATTTATAAGCCTAGTTCTCAGAGCATTGGTAAAATGTTTCCAGGGAGTTGAGACTGTTCATCAAAGCTGGCGTCAAGTGAAGCTGCCCTTTCCTCAGGGTGCCACCAAGGGAGACAACCTTTCTTAAAAATAGAAGTGTCATTACCAGCTCTCCATCACAAGGCAACTAAGAGGTCGTTTTCAAATGCAAATCCAGCCCCCTTCCTGTGCTGGGAGCCCTTCAGTCCACACAGGTCAGGGATGAAGTCTGAGCCTGTCCCCTCCACGGGTGACAGCACCTGCAGGGCCAGCACTCTCGGCCACCAGCCCCTTCCTCGGTGCCATCTCTCTGCCCTCCTCCAGGAAGTGACATTGAACAGAGACTGCCAGAACTAAATCAGTAGGAAACAGAGCTCAAGGGCATTTCCAAGAGGGCAGACAGCATGTAACAAGGCCGTGGGGCAGGGCAGAGCTGCTTACAAGAAGCTTCTTCCTTCCTGGGCCCCAGGAAGTGGGCATCCTGTAGCCCCTTTTTCCCTGGGTGGGGCCTGATCCTGTGCGTGGTGATAGACGAGGGGGCTGTACTTCCTCCCGCCTCCTCCCCGTGGCTGTACAGACAGACGTGTCCCACCTGGGTCCCCAGGTCACCCAGGAGGAGAGTCCCAGCAAGCACTCAGCTGTTCTGGAAGAATTGCACATCAACTGTGTTGCACTCCCGAGGCTTCAGGGTGCATTTGCTGCAGCAGCAAAGCCCATGTGCACAGGCGCAGCCAGTGAAAGAATGGATAAGAATGATTTCCAGGGTCACTACAGCAACAACTTCCAAATAACATCCCTCGGAAGATCTGAGTGGCATGACGACTCTCAAGGCAGGAAAAGCAGAGGTTGAACACGACCTTGAAGCACCCAGGGGAAACGTTCCATGACTGAGGTCTCACTTCAAAGAATGGCCCTGTGACTTAAAATAAATATAAATATCGTGGTGCCAAGTGTAGGAGCGCGCACCCATAATCCCAGCATTTCGGAGGCTGAGGCAGGAGGAGTGCCATGAGTTCGAGGCCAGCCTGGGCTACATGGACAGATTCCAGCTCTGATGTGAACCGTCTGCTCTACCCTGTGCTCCCTGCGCTGGAATACAAGCCTTACGAAAAGCAATTGCACCTTGGAGCCCTGGGCTAAACCCACTGTTCCCCTTTATAAGTGAATCACCTGGGGTACAGAAAGCTGCCTGCCTCTCCCCTCAACCCACATCACAGGAGGAAACATCCTCTGCCTCCTCCTCGGAAAAGTGTCTTAAAGCAAGAACTCATTTTTAAATGAGTCATGTATTCTTTTGGGGAGATGAAAACTTTGGAGAGGGGAGCTGAAGGTTGTTGTGAATGCCCTGAATGACCCCCTGGGGCCCCTTAAAATGGTTAATGGTTCGCTTGCTGTGAGGTTTGTTCCATGGATTTTTTCAAACATGCTCCCAAACAATGACACATAGGTACTTGAGCATCTTACTTGGCACCGGAAATAGCTCACTGAACCCACTCCACCTGTCTGTGACTTGGGGCCCTTTATTCAGTGCTGCTTGGCATACCCGGCCCTGGGCATTGCTGGGGCGGGAGTGGCTAAACCCTAACTCCGGGTGCACCTTTCAGTCTGGGGTTCTCACTAACGGACAAGCATAAAGCTACAGCCAAATGGACCGGGGCCAGAGAGATCGGGGTGCACAACCCAACTGAATTTGCTCTCAGGTCCTCTGCAGCAGCATCTCAGCGTCTGGATGTTGTCTGAGCCTTCAAATACCTCAACTTTCAGAGGAGCAAACCTCTCTCCTCTCCTGCATCTCCGTGCTCTCCAGTGACCGCTGCGGTGGGGGTGAGAGGGTTGGGGAACAAGCAGCAATCAGCATGCTGTTTACTGCAGTGAGGGGAGCCAAGAAAAGGAGCCCCACCCCCACCCCGCAGGCCGCGAGCAGTCAGCGTATTCCACGGGGCACTCAGGCCACCCACTCAGAGGGTGAGCCAGGGAAGCTGGCGGGGGAACTCCTCCTGCAGCAGACCTCAGAGGTCTCAGCAGGATTCTGTGTCCACTACAAGTGGGCTCAGATGCCCTGTGGAGACTCTGACAGTCACTGCTTAAAGCAAGGAAGAGGTTGTCACCTGGATCCTGAGGCCGTCTAAGGCTGGTGCTTTGTGACCCACCTGTCAGACTCCTCTGGTTTTCTGCATGCCGTGTCCACCTAATCTGGAGCCAGGTAGTTCTAGCATTTGCTCCCTCATGGCAGTGGCCACTCCTCCACCCCCCCCACCCCTTTCCTTTGAGTCCTTGCCTTTTGTGCTGGTCAGCTTTCCTTTACTATTACAAGATAGCCCTGATGATCCACTCACAAAGAAGAAAGGGTTATTTTGACCTGGAGGGCCCAGTCCATAACCAACTGGCCCCAGTGCCTTGGGTCCATGGTGGAGCTGCGTGGGCACAGCAGGAGGGTGTGCGGCAGGGGCAAAGCCACTGGGCTCATGGTGACCACAGCATGGTCCACGGGCCCATCACCTTCCTACAGCCCCACCTTGGTTCAGTTCTAAGAGGACAGCTTAGAACTGAACCATAACACTTTGTTGTGTGCATGAAGCTGCCACTTCCGGGGGTGGAGCTGGGACTCCTGTCAGGCAGTGAGGTCAGTGGGGAGAACGACAGCAGGGTGCAGGGAGGGACAGTGGGGCCACACTGTCACTAACCTGATTGTCTGGGGGTTCGTGGAGGAGCAGCCACTGGGCTTGTGCCTCTCATGCCTGGAGGATGCCAACCTGGCCACCAGATCAGGTCCCCCACTGAGACACTTAACTTCTAGAGGAAGACAGCAGCAGCAGCAGGTGCCTCTTTTCAGAATGACAGAACTGTCCCTTATAAAACCCAAACCATGCTCCCTCCCCCCGTCCACCCCTAATACAACACTGCGCCTGTCTTTGGAGGGCGCCTGTCCTCTCTGGCTGAGTCTCCCGTAACTAAAACGCCAAGACAGAAAGTCAATGTCGTTCACACAAATTCCGGTAGCCAGCAGGAGAATGGAAGGAGGAAAAGGAAAGGCTTCCTGAGCTGACCATTTTCTCTCCCCAGTTCTCTGCAGTGCTTAAATATCACCAGTTGTCCACTTCGTGGCCACTCCAGTGTCCTGGGGGAAGTTCCTGGGCACCGGAGGCCTCACCTCCATGGGATACTCCAGCTGATGGCCTGAGAGATTGCTGGGCCAGCATGTGTGGCAGACGGTGAGGGTCCTGTTTACCTCTGACCACAGCGTCATGGTGCCTTTAAATACAACTGACCCAGAAAAACAGCCATAGAGCATGGTGTGTCGGTTTCCTTTCCCTAGAACCATTTCCGGGGCCCCACTGAATCTGACAGCAATCAGCTGGAGAGACAGAGATAGGGAGGGGCCCGTGAGGATGTCAGTGTGGAAACTGCACCCTGTGCAATGGGGGACGGGGCCCCCAGGGGGCGAAGAGCCCCTAACAGGGCTCCGGAAGCGGGATGCAGGTGGACAGGTCACACCTGGGGGATCTCCGAGGATGAGTGTGTGTGGTGCAGGTATGAGAAGCGAGGGGCCTGAGGGATCTGCGGGCTGGGGCCATGGCTGTCCAGGGGACTGACCAGAGTCCCTGTTATCACATCTGACCACAAAGACTGTCAGGGCATAGTGGCCTCTACTTCCTGTCTGTCTCCCAAGACCTGCAAATAAGGCCATAAGAAATCCAAGCTCTGTGGACAAAGAAATTCTCTCCCCCATGTCCACACACACGATGCCCAGCACCCTGAGTGCAGGATCTGAAGAACCACACCCTAGGGCTGGGGATATAGCTCAGTGGAATAAGCGCTTGCCTAGCAAGTGCAGGGTCCTGAGTTCGATCCCCAGTACCGCAAAAAAAAAAAAAAGAACCACACCCTACCCCTCTTCGGGCCCCCAAAGCTGCTCTTGGGAAACTGAAGACATTCTGACCTGACTCTGTGCATGGCTCTGTCACTAGCGATCAGGGTAATAAGTTTGTGTCTTGGGTCATTTTCACTTATTTTTTCCCAGGCACTCGGGGGTCTTGGCAGGTAGACAGGCTGTTGATTGTTTCACAGATCATTTCTTCCCTCCCCCTACTCTCTGCCCTCCTTTCAGTACCGGGATATTGGCCTCTGGACTTTCTGCTAGGTTTTTTTAAAAAATCTTTTCTATTTCCTCTGAGTCTTTTCTGCTCTGTCTGCTTTCTTTAATATTTTCCAAGTTCTCTCTCAGTGAGTTTGTTACTCGTGTACAGGAAGCTATTGATTTTTGAGTGTTGACTTTGTCTCCAGCTATGCTACTGAATTTGCTTATTAAATCTAGCAGTTTTTTAGTGGAGTTTTGGGGTCTTCTATGTAAAGCATCATGTCATCTGCAAATAATGATAATTTAACTTCTTCCTTTCCTATTGTTACTTCTTTTATTTTTTTCTCTTATCGAATTGCTCTGGCTAAAGTTCCCAGAATAAGAGTGGAGATAGTGGACATCCTTGTCTTGTTCCTGATTTTAGAGCGAAAGCTTTCAGTTTTTGTCCATTTAGTAGGATGTGGGCTGTTGGTTTGTCATAGATGACTTTGATCAGATTGAGGTAAAGACCATATATTCCAATGTTCTGTAGTTTTATCATGAATGGGTGGTGGACTTTGTCAAAAGCTTTTTCTATATCTATTGAGATGATCACATGATTTTTGTCCCAGGCTTTGTTAATATGGTGTATTACATTTATTGATTTACGTAGTTGAACCATCCCTGCCTCCCTGCGATGAATCCCACTTGGTCATGGTGTATAATCTCCTTGAGGCATTCTGTTTGCCAGTATCTTATTGAGGATTTTTTCATCTACGTTCATTAGGGAGATTGGACTGTAGTTCTCTTTCTTAGTTGGGTGCTTCTCCAGTTTTGGCATGAGGGTAACACTTGCTTCCAGGAATGAATTTGGGAGTATTGCTTCCCTTTCAATTTCATGAAAATGTTTGAGAAATAGTGGTGCTAGGTCTTCTCTAAATTTCTTGTAGAATTCAGCAGTGAATCTGTCAGGACCTGGGTTTTTCTTCGTTGGTTTTTAGTGACATCTTCGATTTCATTGATTGATATTGGTCTCTTTTCCTTAATATTGAATCATATTGTTTCCAGCTCGTCTGCTGAGCTTTTCATTTCTGCTATGACCCTTTTATTTCCTAAAGACTCCCGTTCCGGTTGGTGGCGGCTGGACTTGTGTAAGGAGAGCCCATCCTCGGGCGCACGTGAGAGGGGTCCAAACTCGTTCGTTTCTGTTGCTGATAACCCGATACCACAGACTGGCCAAATTGTAAAGCACAGTGGTTCATTTGGGCTCATGGTTCTGGTCCAAGGTCAAGAAGCTGCATGTGATGGGCTTTCTGTGGTACCAAGGACAGTGAGACTCAGAGAGGCCGTGAGTGTGCGAGTGTGTGTGCATGCGCACGTGTGCATGCATGCCTGCCTGCCTGCCTGTCTGTCTGTGTATCCATCCCCTGGCCTCTCTCTCTCTTATAAAGCCACCAGACCCTGCCTGACGGCCTTTCCTAAGCCCAGTCTCTTCCCTAAGCCCTGCCTCGGAACACTGGGGTCACACCACATTTCCACCTCACACCCAGGCTTCTGCTTCAGTACCAGGCCCTTCGGCTTCCTCAGACCACTGCGTGAGCAGAGCAGTGCTTTCTCCCTTTCCACAGTGTCCTTTCCTCTGCCTTTGTTCGTGCTGATGCTGAATGTCATGGTCACTGTCTTTCACCTGGGGAGCCCTGGTTACTGTTACAGTCACAGCCTGCGGCTGCAGAAAAGCTGGGTTTGGATGAGTGACCACACTGCCCCCCTCCAGGCGGTGATAATTATAAACCCAGGGAGGGAGTATTGTCTTCAGATGTCCAACGTTCAAAAGTCAATTACAATCTGTTACAAAAGTTATTCACTTTTTCGTTTTTTGAGACAGGGTCTTACTGTATCATTCATGGTGGCCTTGAACTCACTATGTAGCCCAGGCTGGCCTTGAGCTTGTGGCAATCTTCCTGCCTCAGCCTCCCAAGTGCTGGGATTAAAGGTAGGCACCACCATGTCTAACCAAACATTAATAAAATAGTACATTACCGAAATAAACAAGGAGACCCATGTGACTCCAGGATTATCTCAATGGTTGCAGAAAAAACACTCAATAAAATTCAAAAAACATTCATTTTTAAAATGCTCAGAAAACTAGAAATAAAAAGGAACCTACAGGCATTGACAAACAAAACAGAACAGAAACAGGCACAAAGTCTAGAGTGACCATCGGACCTCATGAAGAACAAATGCCTCTCCTAAGACCAAAACAAGACAAAGATGTCCGCTTCCTGTTCAGAATGCAGTGGAGGCCCTGGCCAGTGAAATCAAGCATGAAAGCGAAGAAAAAGCTGCAGAACAGAAAGAAAAAAACAGAGGAAGAGGTAGAGCACAATCACGAATGGGAGCTTCTGGTCTCCTGGACACCTCTGGCCGTTCACGCCATCCGGATCCAAATGACCAAACTCTCAGCACCCCAATCCCCAGGGCAGAGAGCGGGTCAGGCTTCCTGGAGCCGGCGGAGGAGAGCGGAGTGAGGTGCTGGGAGACGGGAGACACCTTGGGACCGTAGTTCTGTCTGTTACCTGATCAGATGATGGGTGCACATCCCATCGCTTACCAAATGGTATGATTTAAGTGTGTGCCACTCACCACGCAGCAGTTACTCCTCAATGAAACTGTCCTTCCTGCCAGGCTCGTTGTCCTAGCACTTGGGAGGCTGAGGCAGGAAGATCGCTGTGAGTTTGAGGCCAGCCTGGGCTACATAGAAACACCCTGTCTCAAAAACAAACAAACAAAACACAGCAAAAACGGCAAAGCACCAAAATTTTCCTTTTAAGCCACTGTAATCCCAGCAGAACTATGTAAGTCGCCAAATAGGCTTTTAAAATCTACATAGCAATTTAAAAGCCAAATTATCTAAATTATCCAATTATCCAAAACAACACCTGATAAAGAAAAATAAAACCGGAGGACTTATACCACATGATTTCATGGTTTATTATACAGTTATGGTAATAGCCAGGTGTGGTCGCACAGCCCTGTAGTCCTGGCACTTGGGAAGCTGAGGCAGGAGGATCACATCAAACTCAAGGCCAGCCTGGGCTATGTGTGCAGTGAATTCAAAGCCAGGCCAAACTACACACTGAGGCCCTGCCTAAAAAAAAAAAAAAAAAAAAAAAAAAGTTACAGTAAAGAATGTAGTGCTGTGTAGCATAAATATAGACAAATGGCTCTTAAGACAGAACCAAGCCCCAAAGTGAACTCGTTTGTACAATCCGTTGATTTTTTTTTTAACCTGGGTGCTAAAGTAAATCAATCAATAAGAAAAACATCTTCAATAAATGTGCCAAGTAACGGACCATCTCTATGTATCATGCTGGGGTCACCTTGAGTCTTCAGTGGGGCACTGACCCGCACACACATGTGAGGAAACTGCCTCAGGTAGAAAATGAAACACTACCGCACAGCTTAATATAACCCCCCAGAGGATCACACTATTGCTAAGTAACTTACCTACGGCCCAGAAAGAAATTTTTTAAAGAATGAAACAGAGACACAAAGAGAGAAGGAGGGAGAGAGAATATCCCGTATTCAACAACCAGGATTTATTGTCCCTGAAGTCTAAGAAAAACATTATCCACCCTGCAAAGAGGCAGAAAATAGAGTCCAGAACAAGGAGGAAAATCAGCCAATAGAAAGCTCCCGCGGGACACAGGCAATAGACCCATTAAGCCAGGGAATTAAAACAAGTACAGCAGACGGGATCCATTTGCTCAGTAGAGGGAAGGTTCACCCGGCTAGAGCAAACATCAGATATTTTCAAGACCCGAGGCGAGCTGTAGGAGATGAAGGCGTCTGGTATGGAACCCCGCAGATCACACGGTGGGGGAGGGGAGGCGGCGAGCGCACAGCCACCGACAGCAAACCCCGTGGGAAAACGACACGGAGTCCACGGAACACAGCGTCCGGTGCCAGACAGGCGTGTAGCTGGAACCCGGAGAGGAAGGATGAATAGGAAAGACGTTTTTGCAAAACAGTGGTTAATTTTTTTCCAATTTGAGGACAACAGTTGATCCATCGCCCCAGAAGTCTCCCATGACCCCTGAGCTTATCAGAGTGAAATTCCTGGCAACGGTTCCGAAAGAGAACATCTTCATAGCAGACAGAGACTTTTAAAAAGACGCCTCACACAGAAGAATCACGGTGAGTCTTAGAGAAAGGCCTTTGGAGGAGCCAGAAGGAGCAGGAAGATGACGGGACGTCTCTCTGAAGAACTGCTAAAGTATCTGTCAGGTTTGGACTCTGTGCAGAAAGGATGTTTTTAAATGCAAACAAAATAAAGACTTACTTTGACACAAAGGGCTGTGGTATCTGACCACCAGCAGATCAGTGCTCTAAGAAATGTGGAAGGACGGAGAGAGTGACCGGAGGCAGAAATCTGAGTTACCACACAGGACTAGAGAGTGCTCAAAGGGGGCTGGGGATATAGCTCAGTGGAATAAGCGCTTGCCTAGCAAGTGCAGGGTCCTGAGTTCGATCCCCAGTACCGCAAAAAAAAAAAAAAAAAAGAGAGAGTGCTCAAAGGCGCAGTTACATAACCAGACAAGGTGACACAGGGCTGTGCTCCCAGTACTCTGAGAGCCTGAGGCAGGAGGATGGCAGGGATCACTGTGGTCTGGGGCTCACTGCTCTCCCTGCCTGGGAGAGCGCCCGGGGCGCTGGGCTGGACATGTTCCCTGGGAACACAGATGGCTTCTTCCATGTCCTCCCTGAAGTTCAGAGTGCACAGGCAGCACGGGAGGCAGCTTAGGATGTCCAATTCTGCCCCATCCACTGTAGAGGAGAAACCAACCTCCAGTCCAGGTGGGAGCAGAGCAGTAGCCTCAGGGCAGCAGCAGAGTTGTGCCTTCTTTCCTTCATTCAGCACCTACTATTTGCTGGAAAACCAAAATGAAGACTGGAGGGCCTGCCGCAGCCACTGCCCCCTCTCCCATGGTGACAGGACCCTCAGCTAAGAGACACACCTCCCTGCTTCCTTACAGCCATCGGCAATGGGGGTCTTTGGGTGTGACGCCCAAGAAATGTTGTTAAAGAGGCTGACTTAGCAGGGAAAGGTGGTACCTTGCACCTTCCCTTTTTCTGTCTTCCTGCCTGGTACAAAGAAGAGAAGGCACATCAGTAGACATTTTGTGATCAAAAGGTAACCTGTAGTACAAAAGCCGCAGGGAGAGGGACAGAGAAGTCGGCATCCCTGCTGACCTTACTATGCCAGCCCTACACTGCTGACTCCCAAGACTTTGGAGGGGGGATAATAAACCCCTGATTTCTTGATCCCCTTAAACTGAATCTGTTCCCAGCAGGAGCTGGGCAATTCCACCTGAGAGGATGGGGACCTGGAATGGAACAAAACAGAACAAGGAAGTAGAAGTCTCACACTCTCGGGCTTATTCCCGGGCTTCATTTGTGTTTCCTGCTGAGTGAGGCAAGCAGTTGTCCTTCTCCACCTGCTTCTGCCTCACCACAGCCCAGAAACTACAGAGGCAGCTGACCATGGACTGCACCCCCCAAATGTATGAGCCAAAGTAACTTCCCCTCCCATAAACTGATTTTCTCGGGTATTTTGTCACAGTGGGGGAAAGGGACCAATGCAGGGGACACATGCTAAGGCCTGCAGGGGATACCTGGAATCACATAATCACCGAACCCTAAACAGACTTTGATTTTTCCTAGAAAAAAAAGAAAAGACCAAGAGTGAAGTTTGCTTGATTTGTTCTACACAGCAAGAGATTAACAACCCTAACCAATAACAAAACAGAGCAGTTATAGCAACACACGGCAATCGAGTTCTGTGGATGTGATCTCCCTTTCAAAGCATCTTATGTACCAAGCTGTGTTGGCCTGGCCAGGGCCGTGGGCACCACAGTGCCACTGGGGAACTAGGAAACCTTCCCTCTCTGCCACAGCCTGGGGAGCTCCAGGCACCTCCCAGGCAATTTCGCAGAGCATGTACCTGATGAATAAGAGGGTGACTGGATGCTTTGTTCAAAAGTTATCTTCGTTCAAGAGTATTTATCAAGCTTAATTAACGTGTCAAGGATGCCAGTGTGAGGGGTGGTTTCCAACACAGCCCTGATAATACTAACTTTTCTATATTGTCACCAGCTTGGTCAGCGTGGAGCGTGGCACAGGAAATAGACCATGATTGCTGACACCACTGAAGAAAACAGAGATTTCCCCGCGAGACTGGATTGAACAGGTGGTGGGTGCTGGAGCAGGGGTGGGAGGCTGGCAGAAGACAGATGGGGGCCTGCAGCAGGATCAGGAAGATCCGCCTACCACCCTTGCAATTTGGGTCGGGAGCGCTTCTGCCCCTTCGGACCTCCAAGTGGAGGTGGTGGGTGTTGTCTCCCTCGTTCGTTGAGGTGGATGCTGTGGCTCAAGGAGAGGATGGGACTTATCCATGACACAGCTTCATGGGGTCTGGGGCTGACGTTCTTTTCCCCCACTCTACAGCCCTTCGGGTACCATCAGCGAGGCAGTCAGCAAACACCAACTGAGCGCCTGATTCGAAAGCTCTGATCTAGGTGCTGAAGGTCCAGCGACATGAACTTCAGACAAGGTCACCTTTCCTGGAGCTCCCATCCTGCTGGAGGACAGAGAAAAGGGAGGAAGAGGAGGAGGAGAGAAAGGGGAAGAGATGGGATTGAAAGACATTGTTACAGGTTGGGGTCCTATCCAGGGTCTCCCTCCCCTAAACAAGGGGCAGGGCCACCCAAGGGTTGCAGCAGGAGCAGAGATGCATTTGAAAGAGGAAAGGCAAGAGCCCTGCCACAGCAGAGCTCAGAGTTCCTGAGCACTGAGTCCCCTGAGGGCTTGCGGTGGCCGCCCACGCCCAGCTCCCGATCCTCGGGGCCTGGGCAGTGCCCTGGAGCTTGCTCTCCTCCAAGTCCCTGGGAGCTGTGCTTGCCAGCCCAGGGGACTGTTTGAGGACCACTGCGTGACCTGGACAGAGGTCTGGCCGCAGTGGGCAGAGAGCACACCCGAGTCTCCCTGAGGCTGCCGGTAAAACATCAGAGGCAGCATGAGTGGTTTGCAAGCTGGTGCTTTCGCCGTCACCCGGCCTCGCAGCCCTCCGCACATCTCAGCTGCTCCCCCTCCAGCCGGGCTTCGCTGCCAGGCCTGTGCTGCCCACTGTGTCCCCTGGGACCTCATCCTTGATGAGCCTCAGTGCTCACCACCTAGGAAGTGGAGGCTGGGCCTGTAATTAGGGGAACACGGGGGCCTCGTGCAGTGGGCACCAATGTCAGCGTGGGTGCGGCCCCAGCAGGGACTGCTGAACCCAGTCAGTCACGTTAGGGACGCTGAATCCCGCCCCTGTGAGCTCTGGCTCAGGGTGGTCAGCAGCCTCAGGGCACACCGAGCCCAGGTCCTCAGCCATGTGGAGGCGGAATAGCACACCCCAAATGCATGTCCACTGCAGGGTGCAGCCTGTGACCTCACTGGGAAGTAACAGCAGTGTCCTGATGAAGCATCCCTGGTGGCCTCAACTCACCCTGGCCTTCGCCGCTGGCCACCTGCACACCTCACTGCCCCTAAGGGCGCCCTACAGCAGGTGCCAGGTGCCCAGGGTCACCTGCAGTGAGCATGGGTCACTGTGCCTGCACTGGGATGTGAGTCTGAAAGAGAATCAAGGGACGGATAGGAAAGGTGGCAGTCAGCAGCCAGGGCAGGGGCACGTGACTCTCGACCCAGTTGCCAAGTCAAACTGGATGAGATGACACCATGGCAACTGCCAAATGCCACCAAACTGGGAGAGGAAAGGGAGGCTGGAGGAATAAGCAGCCCAGAACCCCCAAAACCAACACGCGGAGGTCGGGACATGGGGGTGAGGTGCCAAGGGGCAGTGTCACCCTTACGGGCAAGCAGCCCGGCTGGGCCCATGAGTAGTGGCCGAAGGAATGATCAGAACAGCCACTAGCGAGCAGCAAATGAAAACTCTCAGATCACTCCAGGGGCTCCCCCAGGAAACAGCGAGCTGGAGAGAGCCTGGGAGACAAGGGTGGCTGGCTTCCCTGACCCCAGTCTTGATCAGGGCACTCACGCTCCATCTGTGGCCCCAGAGAGGAGGGGGCTGGGGTTCCAACCACAGGAGAGCTCACTCCCTCCCAGCAGAATGGTGGGAGGGTGGTGCAGGGTCCTAGCAAAGTCATGAATTTCAAGCAAGGTGACCTCTTGAAGCATTTAGGATGCAAAAAAAAATTATTCGGAAGAAAGAAAAGAACCACTGGTGCCGGGGGTTCTGTCCAGCCCTGTCTATTCCGGAGACCACTGAGCACCAGGTTCACAGAGGTCTCTGAAATTACTCATAGCCAGCGTGCTAAGGGCAGGTGCAGGCATCTGGCTGAGGGGCTTGGGGTGTGCTTGCATGTGTACACGCATGCACATATACAAACACACACACACACACACACACACACACACACACACACACGCAAGCACAGGCACATATGAACTTTCACTCTGGAAAAGTAGAGATAAGCCACAGTACTCTTCAGGCAAGGAAAGCAGCAACGGGCAGGAAGTCGATTTAAATGTACAACTAATGCTAAGCACATTTACGGATTTTAGTTACCAAAAATAATGTAAATGCTTTAAACCAAGATTACCTCAAAATAATAATATGTGGAATCCGGATGGAAGGCAGCAGGGACACTTCATTCATAGCAGGGAGCAGCAGGTGCTGTCTGAAGTGGCCCTGGGTGGGGGACCAATCTAGAAGTATCATCTTTCCATATTTTTCAGGAGTTCAATTCTCCATCATAAAAGAATCACTTAAGAAATAATTCA
The DNA here is from genome assembly GCA_004027595.1 of Dinomys branickii. NCBI lineage: Eukaryota > Metazoa > Chordata > Mammalia > Rodentia > Dinomyidae > Dinomys > Dinomys branickii. The sequence continues at coordinate 16,341 of PVLD010014549.1, read as the reverse complement.
CATGAAGTTTAATGATTCCTTTAGGCTTCTCCTAATTTTACTGGAATGTAAGACTATTATTGTTTCATTACCATCTTCTGGAATGATGTTGACTTAATGTTAACGTTGGTGGCTTTGCATAGCAGGCTATAGACCTTTCTTGGGCCTCAGCAGCATATTTTTCTGCTTTATTTGTGTCCTGCTGAGCGCATAGACACACAGCTGTTTCCCAGTGTTCTGCTGTGCACTGGCCTGTGGCGCTTCATGGGCCTGTGGCTTGCTTTGGTCTCCAGGATGTGAGAAAACGGGAGTTGTTTCTTCAGGCGGTGGCCCTAGAGACTCCAGTGTTTGGGGGTTGTTTGTTACGGCAGCATGACCTAGTTTTCTGACTGGTACAGGGACATGGGTCATTTCGTAAGAACAAGGGAGCGGGGCTTTCAAGAGGGAAGGAAGGATAAAAGGAAAGGTGGGAAGTCAGACCCAAACAGGCCAAAATGTTAATAGGAGCCATTCTTCGAGGTGGAAACCTCAATCTTTGTTAATCCTCTGAAATGTTCTGCTTCTTTTTATTAAAAAAAAAAAAATGCATGAAATATATTAACAGTAGTATTTAGAGAGGCCCTTCTACCTCAGCACGCAGTCCCCGTAACAAAAGCCCAAGCTGCTTGCTGGACAGAGGTCACCACACCGCCTACTGCCCACAGCCTCACACACTTGCTCTTGCACAGGACAGGCAGGCCGGCCTGGGGACAGGACTTCTGGGCCTGCCAGACACATGGCCACCAGTGCAGCTGAGCCCCAGCCCTGTCTTCAGCACTGTGAGCCGCCCCCGCCAGGGAGACTGCCTGAATTGGCAGGTGACAAACTTGGGTCCCAGTGGCTGCTGTGTCCGAAGCTGCCAAGCAAGCAAGGGGGCCAAATCCGAGCTGAGGGCTGTCTGCTCCCTGAGTCCTCAAGGGACCCGGAGTTCAGGTGAGGCCTGGGCTCCGCCACCCGGCACGGTCTGGGTACAAGAGGACCACAGGAGCAGCCACGGGAAGACCTAGGGCCGGGCTGGGGCCCAGCAGTCACCCCGGTGCCCTCAGGGTGCCCAAGCACATTGTCTGGGGCCAGGAGAGGACAGGAGGGGAGGGATGGAGCAGAACGAGCCCAGCCCAGGAGGAAGACAGCAGCGGGGACATCGAGCAGGGCTTGGGGGCACACCAGGCCCTGAGGAGCCCTGGAGCCGAAAGGCCTGATGCGACCAGCACTGGTCAGGGACGCCGGTGGAGACAGGGTCACCCTGCAGCCCCTCCAGAACCTTCCAGAGTCTGAGGCACGTGATGGTGATGGAGATGCATATTGGGGAAATTGAGGTCCAGAAGAGGAGTGAAGGGTGGAAACCTCCAGGACAGCTCTGGTTAATGTTGGTGGCTTAACCAACATTTGGCCTCCTCCCCAAAGCCACCATCGCAGGAAATCCCTGTGCCCCTTATTTTCCAGCGGGAACCAAGGCCCTGGGCTTGGAATCTGAGCAAGCTGGAATCTGAGCAAGGGGAGACCAGGCAGAAACCAGCAGCCGCAGGGCCACCACGTGTGAACCAAGGCCAGGGCTAGGGACTGCTGGCTCCACTCCTTCCACGCCTTCACAGTGAGGAGAGGACGCTACGTCTGCGCCAGGTGCGGCCGCGGTGCAAACGAGGCTCGTCCCCTTCCTGCCACACCCCACCATCTGCCCTGCTGCCGGCTACCCTGGCGCCGGCCCGCGCGCTCTCCCTCCCAAAGGCCCGTTGCCACCACCTAGGGCTCCCGAACCCCACACGGGCACCCACCCTCGCCCCAGTGACAGGCCTGCAAGCTGTTACTACAGCCCTTGGAAGCCACATTTGCTGACAACTTCGGAGCTATAATCACCAGGCAGGTGGGGAGCAGGTGGGGGGGCAAGTGTCCCTCCCCTCTCCCTCTCTCCTCCTCTCCTCTTCCCCCACCTCCCCTTCCCACACCTGGCCTGCAGGAGTAGAGCAGCTGACAGCAGGGAGACTGCAGGGCCAGGGTGGGGTCAGGAGGAGGGGCCCATGGCAGCTGTCCTCGTGGCCCTGCAGGGGGTGGCTTGTCAGGTGACCCTGGGTCTACTCCTCCCCAAAGCCACCATCGCAGGAAATCCCTGTGCCCCTTATTTTCCAGCGGGAACCAAGGCCCTAGGCTCGGAGGCCCCAAGGACAGAGGCAGCTGCTTCAGGCTGCAAAGCTGCAGGCCACAGAACATGTGGAGCCAGGTGGGATTTGGGGCTGGGGGACAGTTTGGGGATCTTGCTGGGGGGTGTGCGGCAGGAGGTCTCTGCAGGCTCTGTGAGGAAGGGTACCGGCTAGCAGCTCCAACAGGCCCGCGGGGAAGCGGAGGAGAGCAGAAGTCTGGAATCAAGATGGGCTGAAGTATGGCTGCAGCAGGGCTGGTCCCTGGGTCCCGCATTTCCTGCCTCTGGGCTCCTGGCCTGGCTTCAGCCTGCATTCCTTCCCTCCTTAAGACCCTGTGGTCACATGGATCCCCGCACATGGACTGCCCCCTCCTCAATTTTGTCTCATCTGACAAGTCCCTTTGACAAGCAAGGTCCAGGAGCAGGACACTGGGGGCACCATTGTTCGGCCAGCCACACCCTGGGAAGGTGGGTGGCGGGCAGAGCCAGCCCTCCCAGGGAAGAGGAGGTGTGCCAGGGACACAGGCACAGCGTCCTACGGTCCCCTGAGGTGGGGCAGCAGAAGTAAAGATAGGTAGAAAGGAGACGTGCAAATCGGGATTTTGAAGTTGTGCTTTAGGCCGGGTGTGGTGGCGCACCCCTGTAATCTCTGCACTCTGAGGCTGAGGCAGGAGGATTGCCAAGAGTTTAAGGCCAATTTGGGCTACATAGTGAGTTCCAGGCCAGCCTGAACTACATAGCAACACCTAGTCTCAAACATAAATAAATAAATAGTACTTTTAAGAAAAACTGTGGCTTCGGGACACAGAAGTTACCTAAGTCCAGTTTAAATTTTTTTCTTTCTTCTCTCCAGATGCAATAAGCCTGAGCCATTCCCTTTCTCCTACAAACTGGCCTCTCCCACCTGTGCACAGACCTCCTATTTTCACCTGCAAATTGTATTTCCTCCACCTTCAGGAAGCAGCATTAGAGCTGGGTGTAATGATGCACACCTGTAATCCCAGCAATCGTGAGGCTGAGGCAGGAGGATCACTGTGAGTTTGAGTTCAGCCTGGGTGGGAAGGCCCCAGGACAAGTGTTGGGGACCATCTAGTAGAGGTGAGTGATGGGTTCTCCTCTGCCAGCTCTGCCCACAGAGAGACTGGCCCTGGGGGCCGCTAAGCCAGAGGCCCAGTCTGGACAGGTTGGCTGTGGCCATGCACGTTCCCTGCCTCAGCAACCTCCTCTCTCTGCTAAACTTGCTGGGGAGGGGATGTGCCTGGCTGGGGCACAGGCGACCCCACCTCGAGGACCCAGGACAGGAGGCCTCTGAGGGGGCACAGTGTTTAGGTGTGTGATGGGGACAGAGCAAGAGGGGCACCTACGTGTGCTCGTCTAACCTTGTCAGCCCCTCACTTGGTAACCCTGGGGTCCATGTGCACCCCAGTTCCCCTGGGGCTCAGGACCACAGCAGAAACCTCTTTCCAAAGTGACCACGACCTTCCTGTCACCAGGTCATGGGGACCCCAGGGGCTTTCACAAAGGCACTGAGCCCCCACTAGCCAGCCCTTTGACAGATCTGCTTCCGGGAGACCCTAATTTCCCCCCCACCTCTCTTGGTTGACCTCAGTTTCCCTACCTGTAGGATGGGCTAATTGCGCCATGAACCCCTGGTGCAGTGTGGAGGGATGAGTCACTGTCTGTGAGGCGCATGGACCTGAGCCAGGTGCCGGGCAGATGTGGGCATCACTGGTGAGACAGGGTGGTTGCCATGGTGACGGCATTGGTGTTTGGTGGGTGAACAGTCCCAACCCACTGCGGCAGCTGCCCCTGCCTCGCCCAGCATCTCTGGGGCCGATGTAGCCAGACTCACAGTGGGTGAGGGGAACCAGGGCCTCCAGGGAAGGACGGGGCCCCTCACTGCCCCCCAGCACCCTCAGCCTCTGTCCAGAACCTTGTCCTGGACCAGATCCACCTACCTGCTGGTCATGGCTGACACTCAGACGATTCTCCCTTCCATCTCCATGGCAAGTATTTCAGGGTGCACGGGCGGGACCAAGGGGTCCCAAGACCAGGAAGAGACACGGAAAAGGCTGAAAGAAGGAGAGAAGGAGTGTGGAGGAGGAGAGGGAAGAGGAAGAAGAAGTGTAGGTTCTAACCACCCCATATTTCCACAGGAGGCCATCTCTGGGCCGAGGGCAGCGGTGCTGGTAAAAAGCCCGAGAAGGTGCCCCTGTATCTGAGGCAGCTCAGGTGCCCCAACCCGAGGGGCAGGTTGCTGACCCCCAGAAGCAAGGGGGAGCTTAGCCTGCGAGAGGCAGGATAGGAGTCCCCAGGAGTTGGGGTATCTGCTCCGCATCAGCGGGCAGGATGTGACAAGGCTGAGCAGGGGACGTGAGGCAGGTGAGATGGACGGCCTGGCCTCCCAGGTGGGTCCTCTCCTGCCAGTGCCCACCGTGCATCAGCCGTGTGCCCTGCCCAGCCCTGTCACAGGCTTGGAGTGAGGACTGCCACCCCCAGGACGTCATTCAGGAGGGAGGAGAAAGACGATCTGAGGTGTGGCATAGATGGGGACAGGAGGGCCCCAAAGTCCACAGTCACACTGGGCCATCAGCCTGGCCAGACCAGGGTCCTGGGGCTAAGGACACAGTGAGGGGTGTCCCTGACTTCAAGGACAGCAAAGTCCTGGGAGCAAACAGAAACCGAAGAAACAGCAACAACAAAAGCCAGGTATGTGGCGCATCCTTGTGACCTCAGCGCCCTGGAAAGCTAAGGCAGGAGGGTTTCGCGTTCAAGTGCAGCTTGGGGTTCACAGAGACTTAACGAGACCCTGTCTCAAAATTTAAAAAGAAAGATAGGGCTGGGGGTGCAGCTCAGTGTGAGTGCCCTTGGCTAGGTCATTAAGGGAACTGACTGCTTAAAGAGGAGTTATAGACAGTAGGTACATCGCCATATTCAGAACAAAGAAATAAAGCTGGGCGTGGTGGCGCATACCTGTAATCCCAGCACTCTGGTGGCTGAAGCAGGAGGATCACTGCGAGTTCGAGACCAGCCTGGGCTACAAAGTGAGCTCAAGGCCAGCCTGAACTGCATAGCGAGACCCTGTCTCAAAAAGACCAAACAAAGAGAACAAAGAAATGGTCAAAGGAAGCTCCAACCTGACGACTTTGCTTTTATTTGCATAACTCTCCCAGGCAGCACTGTAATGTATGACAGAACACAGAACTACGCACTGTACCGTGTAATCAGCAAGATCGCAATGCCTAATTGTAAATAAGGTGACTGTACCCAAAAAAGGGCACTGAGGCTCTATAAACGAGACGCACAGACTACAAAAATGAAGAGGGACGGTAAGTCTGAGTGGCACCTCTGTCCAAATAGTCATCAAGTAGGTAGGTTGTTACCCTAGGACGGTCTGGGCTGGGAAGGAGAAAAGCAGGGGCAGAGGGAGAGACAGAGAAGAAAGGGAAGGAGGGAAGAAGGGAGGGAAAAAGGAGGGAGGGAGGGAGGAAGGAGGGAAGGGAGGGAAGGAGAGAGGACAACAGGGCTCTCAGTCGCGTGCCAGCCCACATGGAGCCAGGCAGGGTGGAGCATGACCTCAGGGAATGCCAGGCAGCAGCCCCACCCAGCCGGGCACCCACGGGGTCAGACGCACAGGGCCCTCAAGTGTCACAGTGGCTGCCAAGCAGAGCCCGTGCAGAGGGGAGCGCCCGGGCTGCACGGTGGCCATGATGACCTTCACAGGCTGCTCACTGGCCCCACAGGGGAGGAGGCCCCACGGCAACAAGTTCTGGTCGTGTAGGCCTGGGAAGGGCACCCCCCAAGGCACAGAGTGGGCACTTAGAGGAGAGAATGAGGTGGCCAGATCGACACCACATGGGTGTGCTGTGCCCAACTTGAAGCAACGTCCCCCATGGAGCTGGGCTGCCCCACAGCTCTGGACCACAGTGGGACAGAAGCCGGACCAAGACCAGAGAGGCCTCGACGGCTGTGAAAGGTTCCAGCATCACCTATTTAGGGATTAGACCGTGGGCCACTCCTGGTGCTGCGGTTGCCACGTGGTTACGTGAGGAACAACCCTTCTCCCTTTTTCCTGGGGTGAGACTGGAAAGGCCACTGTCTCCTAAAGGCCTGGCCCGGGGAAGAATACGGAACCAGTGCTCCTGGCTCAGGCCGGGAGCGCATGCTCCGCTGCACACCTTGGACTCTGAGCCGAAGCGCGCGGAGAGAGAGCTGCAGGGGCTGTCTTGGACTTGCACAGCTTTGCCGACAGTCATGGTCCCACAGGTGGGCTTTGACCTCGTTAAAACAAACTCACGAGCTTCTAGTCACCTCCTACACAGCCAGAGTTGGCAGGGCCTTGGAGGTCACCTTACCCACGTTGTCATTGCTTGTGTAGGAACCTGAGGCCCCAAGGAGGGAAACCCTGTGCCCCTCGTCATCAGGTGTGAGAGCTGCACCAGCAGCTGCAGCCCTGGGTCCCTCACAGCCGAGGGCGTCTCCTCCCCACCCACCCAGGGAAGGGAAAGAGCTAAATTCTCACTTAACAGCAGGAGGCTTCTGGGCCTCATTACAATGATGCAGATTAATATTTATTATGCAATTATTCATCTTCCTAATTGCCAGTATTTCAAAGGGAGCGCAGAGGCTTTAATTAGAATACTTCAAATGTTATCAAAATGGAACATCGGAATTGGAGGTGGCCCCCATCCCGGCTGCCCCCACACGGGTCTTAGAACGGGGTCCCCCAAGCTTGGCCTCCTCACCTGGACGCTCAAGCGGTTTGGGTGACAATTTCCTCCTCCTCCTCCTCCTTTTCCTATCTTGACCCTGGAAACCTTTGGCAGCATGCAATGCCTGTGTGAAGGCCCTGTGGTCACCACAGGACATGGAGGGATGCATTGGAGGGCAGCAGATGGTCCTGGGCACAGAGGCCAGCACCTCCGCCAGGGCCGCCTCACACCCAGCCCCGGCTCCTGCCCCCTCTGCAGGACCCCACAGCATCTCTGTCACTCTGCTGGGCACCATGGTTTCTCCTCCCAACACTGCTGGGAAATATTCACGGAGCACTTTTAGGTTCCCAGAATACGCTCAGGCTGAGGATGTTTTTTTCTTCTTTTCTCTCTCAGCAGCAATCAAAGAGGGTCAGAAGGTGGGTGGCGGTTTGGAGGAGCCAACGTTAGGAAAGTGGAGACGGAGCCCATCCCGGGCGGTGGCCTATCCTCCCTCAGGCAGTGCTGGACCCAGCAGGAGCAGCAGAAGGGCCAAGGGGCCCGGCACCCAAACCACAGTGCCATTCCAACCCCATCACGTGCCTGGGATCATGGCCCTAAACGCCCTCAGCCGACTGAATCCTGAGCTGGACTCCAGTGGCCTGAGTGCCCCAGGAACCACAGCTTCTGGGGACCCAGGCAGGGGACACGCACTGAGCAAAGCTCCTCACAGCGCCTCTCCCTCACCCCTGCAGTGGCTTTACAGAGGAAGCCAGGATAGAGGCTGGGACTCAGGACCCCCAGAGCCAAGGCCCCCTGCGGCTGTGCGGCCATAGGCTGAGCCTCCCACAGCCATTTGCACCTGGGGGTGCACTCACCCAAACTTCCTGAGAGTCATCGATGTGTGCGGCCCCTTCTGTCCCGAGCGCTATTTTTCCCTTGTCTCCTCGGCCTCCCTGCACCCTCAGTCCCATAGCCCTGTGCCCCACAGGGGCCCTGGGGCTATTCCTGCCTCCACATCTTTGCGGCCCATCTCTAAGCTCACCGGGCATGCGTGTCCTCCTGGGGCTCCCACAGATCCTTGGCACCCCCATCCAACACAGCCTCTTGTGCCCAGCTGCAGGGGTGCAAAACCCCTCCTGTTGCAGTGGGACTGCCTGCTGCCCATCTGCCCACCCACTCGCTGGATGAATATGCATAAATGGAAATCAGCAAATCCTGCAATTTGCATGGCAATAGGAGGGACACGACCCCTCTCCTGAAGGCTTCCAAAGGCAGCTCCCACCCCAAGCGCTAGCCGGGCACCCTTTCCCTCACCTCGAATTCTCCACCTACAGAGACTCCCTGGGCGCCTCAGGCAGGCAAAGATGCCTGTGAGACACTCGCCCACCGACTCCACCCCCAGCCTCCCAGTGCCTGGCATGGGAAGTGGGAGGGAGAAGAGGGTGCCCCCCCTGCAGCCATGCTGGGGAGGGAGGTAAGGGGAGTAAGGGGCACCCTGCCCTGGCTGACGGGGGAAGCAACAGCGTCCTCCCAGAAGCTCTTCTGGGCTGTGCTGGGGACACGGGGTGCCTGGATGCAGTGCTGTCCTCTGTGGGCCCTCCGCCTCTCGGGCTTCTGGCACCCAGTGCACCCCACCTGCCCTGGCTCCTCCCCCTCCTCCCTCAGTCAGTGCCCACTCCTCAGGGACAGGGTACACTCAGGTACTTTCCCTGCACAGGCCCCGGGGAAAGCAACAGCCCCGATGGTAGTTACCTCTCCCGAAGCCCGGCACTTGGCAGTCCAGAGCGCTGCCCATCAGAGCAGAGGAAAGCTGGACTGCATGACCTGGCAGGGGCATAAAGAAACCAGGTCACTCAGACCCTCCTGGCCCAAATGTCAGGTTCGAGCCACTCTGAAAAGAGACTGAGCCCTTTCCTCAAGATCTAAAAGTGCAAGCCCCGACCTCAGCACTGCCGGGCACTCCCCCCAGAGTAAGGAAAACTCATGTGCACACAAACCCACTCACAAATGCTCACAGCAGCCCCATTGGTAACAGCCCCAAACTGGGGTCAGCCCAGCTATCTTTTGGTAGAGGTATGGTTAGGGAAACTGAGGCACATCTTCAGTGTGGGACAGGACACAGCAGCAACCAGGAAAAACCACCGATACTGTCAATAACCTGGAGAATCTGCTGAGTGTGGAAACACAATTCCTAAGGGATCATGATGTCTGATCCTCCAAGTCACACCTAAGAACCTACAGGGCTGTGGCAGGTGACAAGCCATTGCCAGGGACGCAGGATGCTGAACCCAAGAGAGTGGTGCTGCATGGTGTATCAGAACTTTTCAGGATCTTGCTCCTGGGGACAGGAACTTGCACGATGCTAAAGCACATGGGACCCTCACACCTGCACCCAGCGCACAGGGGGAAGCCAAGCGGCTCTGTGGAGTGTAGCAGTGTCCTGCCTGCTTGTCACACAGAGCTGCAGTCACGCGGTGTGGAAACTGGACAAACACACAGCCCCGTCACATCCTACAACTGCGGACCCATCCACCACCGGCTCCATCTTTTAAAGTCATATTTAAACAATGACAGCAATGCTGTCACACTGAGAGGCACCAATGGGACCATGACCACTGTCACGGGGGTCCCCAGTGGGATGCTGGGACAGATAAAGGGCAGGAGGCAAGAGTTAAGGACATGGGCGGAAGCCTGGACCTTAGTTCTCAGCTCTGGCTCAGGGATTCACCAAAGGTGCCAGGGAGATTCGAGACATTTAGCAGAGAGGGAGCTGTCCGGGGCCCCCAGCAACTCTGCACCATCTGAAGTTCACTGCTAGTCTGCAAATGCTCTGGGCTGGGGATGTAGCTCAGCAGCATAAGCACCTGCCTAGCAAGCCCAAGGTCCTGAGTTTGATCCCTGGTTCTGCCAAAAAAAAAAGGGATACTACGAGTCAAAGCAAACAAACAGCTACAACACAGCAGAAAGCAGTGAGCCTCGTGGGAACAATGACAGACAGGATGAGAGCACAGGCAGAACGGGAAAGCGGCCCTCCCCCCAGGGCCACAGGCACCACACAACAGCACCTGCATGGGGAGGGGGCGTGGGGCAGTTCTGTGGGGTGTTCACAGATGCGGCCCCTGGGAACTTGGGCATCTTAAGGTGTGGATGTCATAATGAAATGAAAATAGACAAGTAAAGCCGGGCACGCTGGCACACACCTATAAATCCCAGCTCCTCAGGGAGGCTGAGGCAGGAGGATTGCTTGAGACCAGTCTGGGCAGCATAGAAGACCCTATCTCTAAGTACATTTTTAAAATCACAATTTTGAAACTTGTGTTTATATGGGGCTGAGGGTGTGGCTCAGCGCTAAGTGCCTCCCTATCACACACAAAAGACACTGGGTCCCATCCCCAGCACCACACACCCACACACACCCACACACACACACAGTCCTATTGTCCTATTCACATTGAATCTTTCCCCAAGAATTCCCATGTTAAAGCTATGATGGGTAATATGATACTGGGAGATGTGGGGCCCACCTGGGCGACTCTCCCTGGAGGAGGAGCAGCTGTCTCCATTGTGGCTGATCCTGGCCCTGTCTCCATGTACTGATATGTACAGGGCTGGCTGGGACTGTTCTTATCCCTTCAGTTGGCTTTAAGCAGTGCAAATCGGTCCAGCCGAGGTGCCGTTATGTAGTCTTTGAAGCAAAGAGGACAGGGCAGTGTTTCCCTGGCCCCAGTAGCTCCCAGAAAGCATGTGTGAGCCAGGCTGAGGCAGAATGAAGAGCCAGGCCCCACGCTGTCAGCTGGCATTGAGCCTCAAGATAGAGGCTGTGACTTCCCAGGGCATAAGACATTACACACCAGAGCTGAAGCGACCACCCCCAAAACATTAGATACTGCCTCAAACTTCCATGCAGATCACCCTCTCTGCAGACCCTCTCCCTCCACAGCACGGAGGTGACTCGGGCCTCGGCCTGGCCCAGCTCACAGCCCTCACCTACTTCCCGCCACTCCCACTCATCCTCAAGCCACTCCCTTCTTCACGAATTAATGAAACCAGGGTTCAGTCCTGGTGGAGGCCTTTGTTCTGATTCGCCAATGTTGTGGCAGGACTTAGGGACTCTGCCTCCCGACAACTACAAATACATCTTACTGTCTCTATTCCTGCTATGGGTTGCCCTGGAAGTGGTGGGTTGGAATTAACTCACTGGCGTTCCAGTAAGTCTTCCATGGGATCACAAATATAAACTTCCTGGGGCGAGAGGAGGGTCCAGGAAGGGCTACCTACAGGGAGGGCGCGTTTTGACAGGTGATTAGATTTAAATGTCGTCCTGGGGGAGGACCCCCCCGGGGGGTTACCACCCTTATAGGGTTCTCTTCTCTCTCTTTCTCCCCTTTCAAACACAGCAAGAAGTCAGCTGTCAGCAAAGCCAAGCAGAACCAGAAGTCATCTTTGCAGGACTCTAACCATGACTGCCCCAAACTCTCGCTCCCAAGAGACAGCAGACCCAGCTCCAACCCCTCTCATGCTAGGACTCTACACCACCCTAGGCCCCTAGAGCCACGCCAGAAGCCACAGAGCTACTGACGGTTTGCACCGGGCGGTTCCGGTCTCAGCTGACCAATGAACTGTAGGATGTCCAACCTTTACAGAAGAAGGCCAGGGGGCCCCTCCCCAACCATGACCACCCTAACGTCCCCTGACCCTGCCAGGGTCTCCTGGAGGCAAAATCATCCAGTTAAAGACAGCCACTGCCTGCAAAGCTGGCACTGCGCTGGGAAAGTTCATGCCAAAGAGGAATAATAATTAAAGCAATGATAATAAATGCAACGATAGCAGAGAGTGTAGAAACAATAATTTTGATAATCACAACCGTGATGAAAATAATCGCAGCAGAAACAATAACAGCACCCGGGACCACGCAAGGCGGCGGCGGCGACCAACAGTGCGAGGGAGCTCGTCATTCACCAACAGGACTGCAGGCTGGGACTTTGGTGAGAGCGGGGCTTCTGTGCCCCTGCCAAGCCCTGCCTGCCCTGTGTCTCCAGCTCTGCGTCCTGGGGAGGGGACGTCTACATCTGTTAGACCAGGACCCTCCTCTACAGGCGGCCAGAGCGGACGGCTGAGCCCCCACAGACTGGGCTCGGAGTGGTGGCTGAGACCTCCCTTGTGGCTGCCCCTCCTCTCTCCCCAGGGGTCTGCGCAGAGGGGACTGACCGGCCTCTGTACACCTGCAGCAGGAGATTTGATTGTCACCAGGAAGAGGGGTCACAGATTCCAGTGACTCTTCCCCTGCCTGGCCACGGAGCTAGGCGGCCCCTCTGCTGCCAGCCTCAGAGAGATGCGAGCGGGGCTGGGCTTTAGGGTGCCGGGCCCACGTCCTTGGGCCTGCCCTTCTCACCTGGCCCTCCAGTACAGGGATATGACGCCCAGCCCCTTAGCCTCTGCCTGCCCAGCATGGTCAGCGGGGCCACAGATCCACCGGGCTGGGGCTCTGTGTCGCTGACTAACAACCCTATGGGGGCTCCTGGGCGTTCAGGGCCTACAGCCTCTCCCTGTCTGCTGTGCTGTCACATGAAATGCACACACTGAGGAATTAAGCGGCAGGAACAGGCACCTCAGGCCATGCCCTCCTCACATCCACCGCACTGCTTGGGGCTCGGGGACATGATGTCCCCCAGCACAATGCCCCCCCCCGGGCCACTTTCCTTTGTCAGATGCCCTCCTGGTGTCCCAGAGGAAAGACCCTCGGCCTCAGCAAGGAAGGGCGGAACAGATGGGCCAGCAGTGCAGGCACCGTGAGGTCTCTCCTGAGACTCAGGCCCTGGGACTCCTGCCACCCCAGGCAAGGGCCACTGGTCCTCCTGCCCCACACACACCACACAGACCCACACAGACATGCGTACATGTCTGCTAAACACAGCAACAACACACATGCATGCATGCACACCAAACACTCCACATCCACACATGCACCGCACAGGCCACACGCCACACACACATGCATCGTCTGCACAGCACGTGGACTAGGCATGAAGAGGCCCTGCACAGCACACTGGGCTGCTGAGAGGACCTGGCCTGCTCTCTCCGAGGGAGACTGAGCTGGGGCACCTGGGCCAGCTGTGCCCAGCCCATGCCAGGTGGCCCAACTTCCTCTTCTTTCTCCTCCTCCTCTTCCTCTCCAGCGCCCGGGGGCTCAGCAGCACCCCCTCCCCATCCTTGGCTTCAGCCGCCTCTGGCAGGGTCAGCCACCCAGCTGAGCCCATTCTGTCACTCGGGGCATCCCTCCAGGTGTCGTGACCTGGCCTGCAGGGGTCTGTGCTCTGGTTGGTGCAGCACACAGAGGCTGTTGTCACTCACAGCAAAGTGCATAGAGGGGTGGATGAGGCTCCCTGTCCCCAGCCAGGTCCTACGCTGCCCAGGGTGACCCTTCATGACTGGGGCAATGCATGTTCTCACAGCTGCTCGCAGGCTGTGTAAGTCCTGTTTGTGTGGTTGCTAGGAGATTTCCATGGTGACTAATAGAGGATGCAGGAAAGCTGGCAGCTGAGTGCCCCCCCTCCCTCCGGTCACAGCTGGGGCCCTCTGGCGGAGCCCTGGGACCAGGGCTGCCCACACAGGGACACCAAAGACCACTCCAGAAGCCCAGCCACCTGGGGACGCAGGATGACCAGGAGCAAGGGAGCTGAGGCTGGACAGGTAGAAGAGGCACCTGGGCAGTGCCTGGGCTTCAGCCGCCTCTGGCAGGGTGAAGGACAAGAGGACACCGCAGCTGGGAGAGGGGGCTCCTCAGCCTGACCCCGAGCAGAGCCTTGGTTTGTCCCTGTGTTTCTGGGCGGGCTTGGCCTGGCACTTCCTGTTCTGTTCACCACGGTCATGCACCTGACCCCTTCCATCAGGGACATAAAGACATGCAGGCCCAAAGAGGCCAAGCGGCTGGGCTTGTGTCACACAGCACAATAGGGACCCCAAGTGTGCAGAAGAATAGCTGAAGCCAGGACCCAGGGAGGGGGAACACAGTCTAGGGACACACGACGTCAACAGGGACATGAGAAGTCATGCAGCTAAATGCCTGGGAGTGGGGCCGGGCAAGGGGCTTCAGGCCGGGGAGCAGAGGCCGAGGGAGGTGGCTGCCACCAGAAGGGGCTGAGGGCCCTGTTTGCTGGGGCTCTCCATGTCACCCACACATTCCCTCTTTACCTCTCAAAGCTGCCCCAGAAGTGCAGGCAGGGGAGACTCCTCCTGTCCCGGGCAGGGAACTGAGGCCCAGAGAGGCCCAGGGATGAGCTCAGGTCACTCCTCTCCTGAGCAGAGGAAGTGGCCCCAGATACCTGCTGATCAGTCACACGCCAAGGACCTGGGCTCCCAATTGCGTGCCCAGGGCTGTCCCCTGCAAAGGGACCCCAGGCCCGGTGCTACACCCGCCATGGGACTGATATTTCATCACTACTGTGAACCTAGGAAGCAGCATGAGCTCCCACATTCAGCAGGTGGGGAAACTGAGGCCAGACAGAGGTGGTAACTCCAGAGGGTCAGAGGGAGAGCCAGGGGCAGGCCCCAGGGTCCCCACCCCACAGCCCCACCCCCGAGAGACAGGACACGGGGTCAGCAAGGCCCTACACCACCATCCCCACCCTTGGGCTGCCGGGTGGGGGGCAGTCTGGCTGCTGCTGCCTCTGAGGAGGCCCTGTTGCCATGGTGACCGTCGTTACCTGGCAACTGAGGTGCATCATCCTGGGCACCTGCTGTCTCTCCTCCAGAGCCAATGATGGGCTCTGGGGACCAACCCGGGTCTGAAAGCCCCCACGTCCCACAAGGGTCCCCCGCAGGGACAGGACAGGCAGGCTTGGGCGTGAGGGGACGAGGGGGGCCCCCAAGCCCTGTGCGTCTGAAGTGGATCATCACACTCAGTGCTTGCATTTCTCAAAACTAAGTAGACTGGTGTCCAGCATAAGAAAAATAACACTGTAAGAAATTTGTTTCAAATAACAGAAGTACTGGACAACAGTGATGCTCACTGGCCCTCCTGCAGCCTCTCCAGTCCACTCCACGCGGGTGTCAAGAGACAACAGTGGAGATGCCACGGTGCTGGCTCAGTGACCCTGCTGAGTGACCCTGCCAGAGACTCACTCTGTGTGACCAGGTTGCCACTGAGGCCCTGAGGCCAGTGTGTGGCTCCATGCCAGGCCGTCACAAGAGGTGGCTAGGGCACCCTGAGCCCCCAGTGGGAAAGAGGGGGCACCTCTTTTGGGGAAAAGCTCCCACAGCATGGGGTGGAGAGCAAAGAGCAGCCCCTAGGCCTGGAGTCTAGGCAGGCTTCCTGGAGGAGGTGCAAGCCAGCGGGGGTCAGAGACAAGGAGAGTGGGGTTAGGGAGGGGAAATAAAGGGAGGGGTAGAGACTCAAAGGTGGGTGGTCCCAGTCATTGGTGCAGACCCTCCCTGAGTGGGGGACACACCAGGTCGGGGTCAGGGAGGGGGGCTGAGAGGGCAGTGGGAGGGAGAGAACAGCTCACGGGAGCCCGGAGGAAGCAAGGGCCCTCCCAGGAGCTGTGGTGAAGGTCAGGGCGCTGTGCAGGTGCTGCAGGGTGGGGGTCTCTCAGCTGCTGCTGGGCCATCCTGAGGGTCTAAGGCTGTGGGACAAGGGTCTCTGCCAGGCTGGAGAGAGGGAGGTACAGCCCAGGCAACATCTGGGTCCCCAGCAAGGGTAATCATGCTCTGTCCTACGGGGTCCTGAGCCAGGCCTGGGCCCTCAGAGTAGGGAGGTGATAGAGACCACTATGAGGCAGATCTGAGTAGAACTTAAATTAACCAACTGGCTTTCCATGTTTACTTGTGAGTCTGTCCAAGGCTCCTTGTCTGGAGGTAGGCTGTGGACTCAGTAAGTGAACCTCTGTGAGTCACCGGTCCTGAGTGAGGCCTGTAGTGGTGGGCAAAGCCACGAAACCTCAAAGGACAAGACAAGACCACAACCAAGGACACGTGGCTCCAAGCTCTATCAACTGGGTAAAGACTGTAGTCACAGGCATCTCACTCCCGGGTGGACACCTTCCTGGAGTTAACAGAGCTCTCCTAAGCTAACACAATGTGCTACTTGGAGAAGTCCTGGAGTGGTTCCTGCCCTTCTTTAATATTCCACTCCCTTGTTCTGATAACTAAGTAAATATGGACTGCCCAGAGAAGATCTTGGTCTTAGCCCCTAGAGAATCTTGAATTCTGTGAGAGGGTTTTGATCCTCCTGGAGCCCTGAAATCATTCACTCCATTTGCCTCTTTTATTTAGTCTTCACTGTGCTCTCGTTTGGGAGGTTGTGGGCCTGATCAATCCCCAGTAACTGAGGGATATTATTAACCTGATAGGGAGCAGCGGGCTGACGGTGTGTGTCAGTGTGTGTCAGTGTGGGACAGTGTGTGTCAGTGTGGACAGTGTGTGTCTGTGTGTCAATGTGGACAGTGTGTGTCAGTGTGGGATGGCGTGGGACAGCGTGTATCAGTGTGTGTCAGTGTG
>PVLD010014548.1:0-51916 GCA_004027595.1 Dinomys branickii | reverse complement strand
TTTGGTTTTTTGGTTTTTGTGGTTTTTTTTTTTTCTGTTGTTGAGAGGATTAACTGTCTGACTAAATTTGCATGTCTGTACATGGGTCCATACATCTACAATTCGAAGATATCAATGGATAAAGCAACAACTACTGTTGAGACCATATCACCTTGTCTATAGATTAGTTGTGATTGTACTATTTTCTATGATAATGGGTGTCTGTTTGTCAATATGTTTTTGTACTTTTATGTTTCTAAAATAAAAATAATAATAATAATAATAAAACCTTACATAGTCAAAAATATAAAAATAGCTTCTTTGTTGGAAATAAGGCTTGAGAATTTGGGGCTTACTGAACACATTTTCTTGTGAAATTTTCTCTAATAAGGGAAGGATTTATAGCCACAAATGTCTGGATACAATACCAAACACCACCTAGCATATCCATATGTGTTATGATTTTTCTTTTTTCTGTTTCCACCAGCATCATCAATAGTAAGAGCCTTGCATGTTCTTACCAATTTTTCATCTGTCGTCAGAGTTAACCAAAGCAAGAAGCCATTCAAACAAAGCAGCTATGTCTCCTGCATGTTTGTCCTCTTCTCTGTAGGTGTTACTTCCTTCACTGCCCTGCTTTCCCTCACATGACATTTTTATCATCTTTTGCTCTCTGTAATACAAACCATGTTCCCAAAATACCCTGCCACTTACATCCAATTCTTAACATGAAACATTGAAAACTGTGTCCTTCAGAACCTGGACAGACTGAAAATCATTAAGCATTGAGAACCTAGAAATCAAGGTGTTTTCTTGAAAGTAGCAACCCAAACCTCAAAGAAACTTTAAACTGGTTCCCTGAGCTAAGAGGTAGTTTTACAAATCAAGCCAATTCTCTTCATATGATAGCTGTGGCACGTAGGGCTTGAAGGCCTTGAATAGTTCTTAGAAGGTACTGAACTCAGGGTAAAGAGAATTAAGACACACAAGCAAGTATTGCTACTGCTTGTTAAGAATCCCTCTATGAATTTCTAGTAAAACAACATTTGCATTCCCTTAAATTAAAATTAATTCCTTAAATTAACCTCTACAGGCGTGTCCAAATTGCTGAAGGGAAAAGCCTGGAATCTTTCTCTGATTTAACTTAATGTAAAACTATTATAGGAAGCTAAGTTAGATAAAAATTAATATACACTGGGAAAGAGGGCTCTCAACAGTATCAGTAAAAACAAAAACATCAAAATCGTGACTAAAAGCACACCTTAAAAAAGACAGTGCCTCAAGATAATGTCACAATGGCCAGGCTTAAATACATCCTTAAGGGATAAACAAAACTTAGGGCTATACTCCAATTAATACCAGACAATCCATGAAGTCCAGATATGATTCAGACACCCAGACGGGTGACCAGAACACCTGGACCCACCTCTTCCCAAAAATGTTCCTACTTTTAAAGTCAAAGACAAGTCAAGTGCTTGCTTTGGCAGCACATATATTAAAGACAAGTCAAATTAATGTTGTCAGCCATATACTCTATGCTTGCAACATGCCCCACTTCGCTATCACATCAACCTTAGCTACACAGCTACACTTATACTCCTGCAGATTGTTTGTAGTTTGACCAACATTGAGCCACATCGTGACCTTGCTATATTAATTATCCCTGACAAAGGGCCTTGGTGGAAACCCACTTGTGACCCCTCCCATCTCTCAAGAGCTAGTCCTACTCCCCAGCAAACCTTTCATACTCTTAATCTCCTTTGTCCTTCGAAATTCATTGTTCAGTTTCAGGAGACCCAAAGTCAACACATCTGATGTCTAACACACTGGAAGTTATATTGCTTGTATATCATTTTGGAGGTCCCACTGAGATAACTGGGAGTAAGAATGTGCTTTTGTTTAGGGACCCCCTACATATTTTGACTAGATTCTAGATTGTGACTCACTTAGGTAATCAAAAATTGTCTCCATTGTTTGCTGGTTGCTTATGCTTTTTAGTTGTCTGCACTGTCTTAAACATTGAGGACATAAAAGGTAGTGTTATGGGTTTCTGTGATGGAACATTTTAATTCTTGCAAACAGAGCTTTGTGTTCTTTACTACACTTGTTTGGTAGTTACAAAATGGGTCTAGTGCAGACACCTCTTCAAATAGTTTTTGCTAACAGTTTGCACGGGTGTGTTTGAAAATTCAGCCAGAGGCTATGAGACAGGTTGTTAAAGTTCACCTCTGTCAGGGATGGTTGTTCTTAGTGTTAGAAAATGGTAATGTGCCTCACTCTGCAGTCCTAAAAAAAAATCTCTTTTTGTCCTTTCCAATTAAAAGCTCCTAAACCCCTAGATAATGAGTGCTCATCTAAAAGGGCACCAAAGATGGGTATTCATTTATAGACTACATATCTTCCATCACTAAGCTGAAAGGGAATCAAAATTCATGCTCACCCTGTGCTGTATATAGTGCTATATGTCTGTAATACTAGCATTTGGGAGGCTGAGGCAGGAGGACAACCATGAGTTCAAGGCCAGCCTGGACTATGTAAGTAAGTTTAAGGCTATCCTGCTCTACATACCAAGGCCCTATTTCAAAAAACAAACAAACAAAGTCATGCTCATCCAAAAAGACATACATTAGAGTTTTGGCTGACCTGGTACCTGGGCAGGGGTTTCTCAAGTGACTGGAAAGAGAGAGTATCATTCTGAAACTCAGTGGAAAAAACTGATCCCTGGATGACACTAGAAAGAGCTACTTCCAAAAGCGTGTGTATTTAATCAGCCCAAAACAATGAAGTTTAAAGGACCATCTCCTCCAGCCTGTCCTTTCATTCTCTTTCTCTCTCTCTCTCTCTTTCTCTCTCTCTCTCTCCCCCGACCCCCTCCTTCCTCTAGAAGTTAAATAACAGTCATTCAGCTTCTTTTATTCTTGGTTCTATTTTCTGCTTGACAATGTGATTGCAGTCAGTTATAGCTATTGTCTTTGGGTGTGTGCTTCACTAGGGACTAAAGACCTACCCTAGAATGTTCCTCATCTTGATTGTCTTTTGCTCTTGATATGGTTGGGATTTTGTTCTTATGCCATATGTAGAGTCACTCTTCTGTCCCTTCTCCACTGCCCTGCTCTTAAAAAATAATGCAATTTACAATAGTATTTTGTCCAAGACTATTCTCCTCTCTGTGGCTGCTGGACTCCAAGACCAAGTTTCCAAAATGGTGAGTTTCCCCCGCCTTGCATTCCTTCACTTATCTCTAGGTCACATTCTAAAAAGCTGGTCTAGATTTAATCCTCAAACTCTCAAAAACTAAATATAAAAATTTTTCTCCAAATTTATCAGCCTTAGCCGGGCGTGGTGGCGCACGCCTGTAATCCCAGCACTTGGGAGGCTGAGGCAGGAGGATCTTTGTGAGTTCAAGACCAGCCTGGGCTACAAAGTGAGCTCAAGGCCAGCCTCAACTGCATAGTGAGACCCTGTCTCAAAAAGACAAAAAAAAAAAAAAAAAAAAAAAACCAAATTTATCAGCCTTTCTGCCCTAGACAGAACTGTAAATGAATTCCTTTCACATCTCTCTCCCTTCAAAAATGCTGCTCCATGAGACAAACTGACTAGTTTTATAGCACACATAAGTTCATTGAAAAAAAAAAACATTTCTAGGGATCCTTATGGGTTTAATAAGCATTTTAGACCAAAACAGGTACTAAGGGATAGCACTAGCCCTAGTCCCCAGAAGACTGCTTCTCTCTTGCCATGATTTCTCTCCGAAACAGCTTTCCAGGCCAGCCAACATTCTCAGA
Source organism: Dinomys branickii (assembly GCA_004027595.1). NCBI lineage: Eukaryota > Metazoa > Chordata > Mammalia > Rodentia > Dinomyidae > Dinomys > Dinomys branickii. The sequence continues at coordinate 48,152 of PVLD010014548.1, read as the reverse complement.
AATATGACAGCTGAGGATCTAAAAAACCACCCTGTTGTAAATAGGGTCCAAAGTCACAGGATCATGAGGAAGGGGGCCCAAGAGTGGGCTCAGAACAGTTAGCCTGGTTCTGGCCACCTCCTCTCACCTCCAGTTTGTCACCACTGGCTCTAGATAGGGTTAAGTCCAAGGGAAAGCTTAAAATTGGCACAGAACAACAGAGATAGACAGGGATGCCTGCTCACCCCTTGTTTGTTTCAAAACTGGAAGAAACTCCTATAGCAGACATCTGCAGCAGAGCAGATTGGGGATTTGACAGGCCTTCTTCCTCCATCTTTTAAAATATATACTTAGCTCCAGTTTCTTTCCATACCCAAACACCTGAGCACCCACCCAAAAATGGTTAAATTGCCTTTAACAGTCTGTCCCTTTAGAGGGAAATTACATGTGTCTATCAGAGCAGTGGCTTGGGCCATCACCTGTGACGATCAAACAACCATGGCTATCAAAACAACAGTAAAAATCTAGTGCAGCTGGCTATTTCAATCAGATCAATCATCCCAGCCTAGGGTCCTTCTTAAAAAGTCTTAGCTTTCACAGAAGTAAAGGGTTTTGTTTCCTTATTACAAGAGATCTCTGTTAATTGGTGACTTACTAAAAAAATTTCTGGCTATTCTGTTTATAGTTATAAACCTAAAAATTAGAAAAAGGTTACTATAGCTCAGTTTGGCCAAATACATCTGAGAGTACACTCTGATTTAAGTGTAACTGTCTTGTGTATATTTGTCCATCTGTCTCTTTAATGTGTGTTAATAACCAGTAAAAGCACCTACAGCTGCTTTGTTTAAAAAAAATTTTTTTGAACTCAACAATTTCTTTTTCTTCTTTGGCTCTTTTAGAGATTTCCAGGGCTGGGGTTTAGCTCAGTGGCTGAGTTCCTGCCTGGTAAGTGTGAGGTCCTCAGTTTGATTCCCAGCACCCTTTTGAAAAAAACCCAGCAAATTAGAGATTTCCATAAAAAGACCATTTATACAGATTTTCATCCAAACTTAATTTAAACATTAACAGATGAAAACTGATAGTCTCAAGGATTACATAAAACTTATAAATAATAGCTTTAAAGTTTACAGACATAATGGTTATATATGATTTGGTTGTTATATATGTTTCTGTGTCTCAATTTTCAGGTACATGTTTTATTTTAGTTGATATATAGATAAGTAAACACTCATGACATAGCTCAAATACCAATGTTCATAGGGTGAACAGTGAGTTAAGATAAACATAAAGATGTCTTTTAAAATTGACAACATGCAGAATTTCCACCCATCTTGTTAGCTAATTGAGAGAATGTTAAAAGATTGATTTTATAAATGTAATGTCTATTGTTGATTCCTACAATAACTTCAGCTTTTCCCTTGACTGAAAATAGTACGTATAGCTTCAAGTGTTTAAATGTTATGATTTGGTTCTCACAAGTCATCTAAAGCAATTGTTAGTATATACTTAATGTTGCTGCATTTAAAAAGGTTAAACTATGTCTAAAACAATAGGTTTTCTTAACATACTGAGATACTCTTGGTTAAGCTTGCAAAATTAAATTTAAAAGCAAAGGTTCTATATTTTACTAAAATAAGTTTCTTGTGTTCTCATCATTAGGCTCTTGGCTACTAAAAAGTGAGCTTTAAAAGTTTAAAAATATTTAAATGCTAACCTGCAAGATGTTTTCAATTATCAATTCATGATTGGTTAAATAAGCAACCTATTATCTTAGTTTATAACATAATATGTAGATGGGCATGTATGGATGCATACATCTAAAAATCAGGTGTGCTATAAATCTAAGTTTTAAAGTTAAGTTTATAGTACTAAGACTATGTAAGTTTAATATATACCAAGTAACTACTAGGTGCTTTCTTTTATACAATATATATTTTAGACCTTAAACATATAATCAAAATTTAACAACTCTTTAAATGTGGTCCTACCATTTAAACTTAATCTACATCGTTTATAATTAAATAAACATTTTGTTACTATATAAATGAGATACACATATATGGTAATAAGTCCATTTAAAGTCATTAACACTGTTTCCTGAACTTATCGGAACTATAAAGAAGTTCTTAATTCTTGTCAATATAGTTATACTTTATAGAAACATATTGAAAGAGTCTAAAATTTGTCTTAATAGCAAAAACTAAATATATATTAAGACTTCTATATACTGGTGATACCAATTATCACTAACTCATGACATAATAAATGGTATATTTGTGTTTCCCAAGTGTACAGACCTTCAAAAAACAAACTGAAAAACATCTTATACTGGTGACTTTCAGACTAAAGTTGTTCATGGTGATAAACTTCCTAGGCTCAAACATCTGACATTCCCTTACTTGTGTTCGAGCTGCTTGTGGTAAATATATAAGCCAGTGCAGCATAACAGAACTGGCCAAATGCTGCAGATGCTTTCTCAAAGCTTGTGCTTTATGATCAAATATGTATGTCATATCTGTGTTAAAACATGTAGAGGTGATCAAATATTGTACGATCCAACAATGTCACTCTAAAAATTATAGATTAGACATTAATAACCTATAAAATACATCTATAGACAAATATATTCTACTTAATAAAAAGTAGAATTCTGATAACAAAAAGTAGTTAAAAGATGACAAATTAGATAAAAATGTTTTATATCATTTAATATTTTGTAATTAGAAAAGGTGACCAGCCAAAAAATTATTCTATACCAAAATGAAGATTTAAAAGTGTGTCAGAGATAATGTCATGATTGTTATGCTATAATGTTACATTGCCTTTGATCTCAGATTTTCTTTGTAAAACTTTATTATCTGTTAACATTCTACAGAGATTGAGCCTCCAAGACAACCATAATTGGTAAAATAATAAAAATAATAATAATAATAAAGTTTCCTGGTCCTATTAGATATTTCAACTGTTCTAGATGTTCAACAACTAAGGTTTAGAGGCCAAAGATAAGAAGATTACTGGGTTTAAAAAGACAGCCAGTATTGTAGCCCTGGCCCTCTAAAGTCAAGAAAGACCTAAGACACAGGACGTTTTTTACAAGATCCCACAACTTTAGTGAGTCAGCCAGCCTCATGAGCAGGAACCTTGTTAGACACCAGAATATAGGAGTCAACCAACGCATGGTGTTCTAAAGAAGAGGATCACCAGAAAAAAAAAATCTCTCATCCTTCTACAAAAAGCCACATTATGGAACCACATGATCAGACAAGACTGTGACCCATTCTGAAGACCAACACTGACACAAGAACTGAGAGGCTCCATACCAGCTTCCACACATAATCCCTAAAGAGCCTTAACTAACCTTAAAAGATAACAAAAAGTTAATTTAAAATAACACAGGTCTCCTTTTAACTTAGTATTAAACACTCAACAAAATATATAATTTAAAAATATATATATATATATATAAATAATACTACAATAGTAAAGGCTAGATATAGTAAGAAGGTCTCCAGTCACTAACACTTGCTGGCAGCATCCAGCTATACTTGTAGCCGACTACTGTTATGGTTCAATGAGGCTAAAAGGCTGCTATAAAATCAATATAAGCTCACAAGAGTCTTCAAATTCCTTAGCTAAAAGTGTCCTTCAAAACTACCACATCCTTCATCTTCTTACATCTGAAACTGGAGAAAGTTAGGTGCTACTAAATAAAATTTGTTGTTTTTAGATAAATAATTCAGATTTAGTAAAAAAAAAAAAATCTTTTAAGAAATATCAGACTCTGGCCAGGCATGGTGGTGCACACCTGTAACCCCAGCACTCGGGAGGCTGAGGCAGGAGGATCATTGTGAGTTCGAGACCAGCCTGAGCTACAAAGTGAGCTCAAGGCCAGCCTGAACTGCAGAGCGAGACCCTGTCTCAAAAAGACAAAATTAATTAATTAATTAAATAAAATAAAAAATATCAGACTCATATTAACCTCCAGAGCTTTAGAGACAAGAACCAAATGGTTACAATCACTATTCAAGTCCCTTCAAACAACAGCTAAACAAGGCCCTTCCCCAGTCTGCCTTTCCATTCCAGTGCTCATGCTTTAATTGTGTATGCTTCAAAATCCTGAAAGAAATTGTTTATTCTCATATAGTAGTGGCCAAACTCCAAGTGATCAGATAGATAAAATCAAAGACAAATGTGCCAGACTCTTTTTACCAAGATCCACTAGATCAACCTTCTAAAAAGAGTTCATAACAGCGAAGCTACAACATGACTTCTATCCGAGGCCCATTAGATTAGCTCTCTAGAAAAGGTCCCTCACTGAACTCTCTCCTACAACATCCCTTCTCAGCCCAAAACAGCTAGATTAAAACGATGCCCATTCTCCCCTAACTGCAGTCAGGGATACCTCTTCAGAGCGGGGAATATTATACAGCCAAGTTAGGAAAAACAGTCAAAAAGGGGTTGGGCTCTCAAAAAAATAAAAATCAAAAATCAAAATCATGGCTAAAGGCACATCTAAAAACTCAAGGCCTTAAGATAAAGTCACAACAGCGAGACTTACATACTCTCCTAAGAGATAAATGAAGTTGGGACTGTATTATAATTAATATCAACCAGCCCATGAAGCCCAGACATACAGCAGACACCCAGGTAGGGGACCAAAACATCCAGATGCATTCCTTCTTCAAAATGTTCCTGTTTTAAAACTCATAGATAGGCTGGGGATATAGCTCAGTGGAATAAGCGCTTGCCTAGCAAGCGCAGGGTCCTGAGTTCGATCCCCAGTACCGCAAAAAAAAAAAAAAAAAAAAGAAAGAAATAGTATAAAACTCATAGATAAGCCAAGGTTAATGCTGTCAGCCATATACCCTCCCTTGCTACATGCCCCTACTTTACTGTTAGACCAATATTAGCTAAACAGCTACTTATAATAATTAGGTTAATTATAATTTGACCCACATTGTGATTGTGCTATATGAATTACCCCTGACAAAAGAAAAGTGAAACGGACTTGGGTCCTCTCCTCTCTCAAGAGCTATTCCTCTTCTCCTCTGTTGGAGTTTAATTGGTCGCCCTTCCCAGGAGTAGTCACTCTGCATTTTGAGAAAAAGCCGCAGAGCCATGGTAGCAGTTCAGCTGGAAGATAATCTGGGACTACAAACTGCACACAGACCCTGGGATCCTGAGAGGAGCCCATCCAAACACACAGCCAAGCTCAGCGCTCCCCTCCCCAAGGAGCTTCCTCACCTTCTGCCTGAGGAGGGACTTCATTCTCCTCTTTCCCGGGGGACAATAGTGGACCATCCCTGGCTTCAGGGTTAACTAACAGCTCCTCACAAAGTCCTTCCTGGGCTGAGGTGGGGCCATATCTGTTCTGTTGCCCCCCTGGGCAGTGCCATCTACAACCTGGCCACCTGTGCAGACAGGATCTCGGCATCTGACGGCCGAGCCTGGGAAGGCAGGATGTTAGGGAAAGACGTGTCCTTTCCTGTGACACATGCAGAGCCACAGGAGGAGCTGTCTGCCTGCCAGGGAGGAGCCATGTACGTGCGCACTGCATGACACAGCAGCCTGGGCAGCGCCTGCTCAGCAAGCGGCCGTGTGACACTGAGGAACGCCCTCTCGGATGCGACAGAGGAGCCTCGGCTAGCAGCCTAATTGCACTGACTCAGACCTTGTTTCCCCAAGCGGTTTATGCTACAATTTGTTCAAACTTTTGATATAAAAGGAAAGTGATTCTGCATTCAGGAAGCACTATTGATCCTACCTAATTTGGTCCAGAAGGGGCAAGTTCAACCGACAATCAGGTTGCCATAGTAACAACCGTGTTTTATTTATAGTAACAAGGGTATGGGCTGTGAGACAGGGCATCTGAGAGCTGTGATTGTCACGCTGTACTCAGAAGATGCGTCTCGGAGAGTCCTCCTGAGACAGGAAATGTGATGGGGGCTCCACTTCCGCCTCTGTTATAACTAGGGCAGCCTTGCTTTGATCGTCTACACTTTGCAGTTCTGTTGCTTTATAATAAATAAATAAAACTAGAGACCTGTCATGAAGAGCAGTAGATAGGGCCTAGTTCCTTCCTACCTCAAACTGCCAGAGCCTGATGTCTGTGAGCGTCCCGGTCCTCAGAGCTATCTCTGTTAGCCCTACACAGGCCCAGGCCAGGCCTCAGCACCATCTTCCCCCCCTATTCTAGGTTCTTCCTGGCCACAGGGAGTGTGGGTCCCCCAGTTGTTCCAGGCCTTATTTCTCACCAGCCCTATATCTGACCTCTTATTGGAAAGACATGCACCAATACCCCAGGACCTTGCCAGCCAGACCCACTTACGTTTTTGCAAAATCCAAGGCAAAACTTTTCTTGCCACCTCTGTTTACTGAGAAGAATTTGAGACTGCAGGATGAGTTGTTATAAAAATTTCCTTCTGCCAGGCATCATGGTGCCTGTCTGTAGTCTCTGACAGCTGAGGCGGGCAGATCCCCTGAGCCCAGGTATTGAAGGCAAGCCAGAACAAAGTAGTGAGATTTCATCTCTTTAAAAAAGAATTGCTTCTTTTCCACTGTTTTTCAGTGTGTCCCTGAGACCAAGAAAAAGAGGGAGAAGAAAAAAGCAGTTGGGAAGTGAAAGGGAACGAAGAGTCACCTCTGCTAAGGTTTATGGAAGAAAAGCTCCGGCTGTCATCCACCGAGCTTTGAACCCGGATTTGATTTGGCTGCAGGCCACACTCATGCCTGGGCGGGGGGTGTCACCCTTTGTGTTCTTCCTGGATCCTGTTTGCCATTACAGCCCCAGGTAAGGTAGAGGTGAATACCAACACAGGAAGGAGAATACACGGGCGCTCTCTGTACCAGCTACTTGATTTTTCTGTCAACCTAAAACTGTTACGCAAAACAAGGTTGTTAATGTGTGTAAAACGCGTGTGAACACCTGAAGCAAGGAAAGATCCCATCCAGTGAAGGGTAAAAGCCAGGAAGTGTTTCACGAAGTGGATAGTTTTAGAGACTGGCCTAAAAACATGTGCAGATTTCCACAAAGAAAGAGGCGAGAGAGGGAGGTTGTTACGAAGAGAATCGATATAGGTAAAGGTACAGCAAAAGCAAAAGATAGAGGTTTGGGATGCGTGATCAGCTAGCTTTATGCAGCCTAGGGACACAGGCAAACGATATCTAGAAATGCAGGTTTGTTCCTCTATGAAGTTACACAGTGTTAAGTTTGCCCCGGGCTAGGCACAGTTACAGGTGGCAAGGACGAAAGAGTGGAAGCCCTTGCCTGTATGAAGCTCGTGTCCTAGTGACTATTCTTCCACGATCTTGAATACCAGCTTGTATTCATCCAGCAATGCGGAGCCAGGGAAGGTTTTGGAACAGGAAAACTAATATATATTCTTGTCTTTGCAGTTTTCATGGTGACTTACAAGCACTCCTCTTTGTTAGTTTTGCTGTAATATAACCTCAGGAAGTGCATTGGCCCAAGAGACTCTGAACTTTTCCAGAGAAAGCTCACCTGTCTCTCTGTGGAGTATATTACAAAGTTCCAAAACCATTATGCAGGGGTCTGTGACTGTCAGTGAGGGGCAAGGCCTTTCCCCCTGCTCAGTAGTCTGAGGGGCGATCTCAGACAGACTGGACTTTAAGCTGCAAGCCTTTGGAAACTTTCAGACATCTTTCTAGAAAACGTGAAAACCCTCACTCTATCTTCTAGGATTTGTCTGGAAACACAGGCCACTCCAGGTATTTCAGTGAAGGGACTTAACCTGTGAACATGTATTAAAGTTGTTAAAAAATATTGGGAAACAAAGGTCAAGGAAAGATGCTGTCAGTGTCAATAAAATATAGAATTGCCAGAATTTCAGAAAATGACCACTAATGGTCTCAGCTTCCTGAAACATCAAAAAGAGAATTTTCAGGAGGACACCCAGCAGTTAATGTGAAATCTCATGCCTCCCACTGATTAAACCTTACGTTTGTCTGCGGCTGCAATGGAAGCAAAAAAAAAAAAAAAAAATCTATCTTTCTTCTTCTTTCATCGTATGTTCTTTTTGGCAAGGTCCAGTGAAGACTCTGATATGGAGGGGTTATAAGGAACATAATTCCTAGGATTCTAATCTCTGTGACACAGGAGAAAGTATAGATGGAACTAGAGATGAAAAATCATTTCAAACATATTGTCTCACTAGTATAAGAATGTGAAAATGTGGATAAAAATTAGGAAGTGTTGGTATATTATCCATTTCTGTCCAGGGTGAACAGGTCCTGAGAACGAGGTACCCGCGGATGAAAAGAAAAGTAAGAGGAAAAAGAAATACAAGAGAGACAAAATTCTGGGACCAGGGGGCTCACAGCCTCTCGGACTGCAGCCTTGAGTAGCATTTTCAGTAACCTTTTATTGAGAACGAAGGAGGCAACTGAGCTAATGGGAGGCTATCCACCGTTTTAGCAAGGACAATGCAACTCAATTATCATAGGCATGAGACTTGACTAGGCAGCCATCATGTTACCAATCCATCTGGCATATCACATGAAAGCATTTAGTGTTGACCCTGGGGCTTATAATGCTTTTGCTAGACTCCCTCCACAACCCAATAATCAAGGCTTGGTCAGGCCTGAGGCAACACATTGAAAGAGTAACTAAAGAATGTCCTTCTCCACAAGATAGTATGATAAACATTGTGAAATGAAAGGAAACTGCTCAAAAGTAAAGATGAGTAAAACTGGGATGAGGGAAAAGAGAAAAGGAAGAAAGGGATAATTATGTTTGCATGTATATGCGGGATAGCTAACATTGTTGTACTACTGACTTTTGTCTCTTTATGGAAAGGAACAGTTAATGATTAATTATTTGATCAATCTTCCATGTCTATATTTGTTTTCCTGAGTATGCACTTTGAAGTTATCAACATGTAATACAACAACCATTGTTAATTCCCTGTCACTTCGTCTGTAATTCAGTAAAAAAAAAAAAAATAGTTGCAAGAAAATCCCTATTGTAAGTGGACTTATGCTCCGCCAAAAAGATATGTTCAAGTTCTACATCTTGTGAATGTGACCTTATTTGGAAACAGTGGTTTTTGAAGATCTTATCAAGTTAAAATGCAGTAATAATTAAATTTGAGTAGGCTTCCATCTGATGAGTGGTTTCATATGAAGAGGGAAATTTTAACACAGGCACAGGACAATGCCAAGTGCAGACAGCGGCAGAGATTGTAGCGATGTATCTGCACAAGGAAGAACGCCAAGGATTTTCAGCAGACATCAGATTTAGAAAAGGAAAGCAAGCAAGAAGAAAGAAGAAAGAGAGAGAGAGAGAGAGAGAGAGAGAGAGAGAGAGAGAGAGAGAGAGAGAGAGAGAGAGAGGAAAGAAAGAAAGAAAGAAAGAAAGAAAGAAAGAAAGAAAGAAAGAAAGAAAGAAAGAAAGAAAGAAAGAAAGAAAGCCTTCAGACCAAGAGCATGGTCCAGCTGACACCTTTATTTCAGACTTCTGACCTCCAGAACTGAGAGACAATAAATTTCTGTTATTTTAAACCACCAATGTATGCCAATTTGTTATAGCAGTCCTAAGGAACTAGGACACTGTCGGCGTTCATGCATGCATACATGTGTTATAGAGCCTGTTGTCCCAGAGAGCTACCTCTACAACAAGCGTGCACGGGGGAACAGAGGCTAGAGTAGGACAAGCAAGACATGAGTAACTATGGTTTTGGATGGGGTTCCCTGTACTTGGAAGAAAGGTAGTGCTGCACAAATACGGAAGTATAAGAAGAGCCCTCCTCCACCATAGCCATAGCCCAAACTGCACAGAGGTTCCTAAAAGACAATCCTGCATTCAGGAGATTAAAAAAAGACCAATGACCTTTGTGGCCTTGGTAACTGCTGAAAGAGCTATATATCTTTGGCACAGATTGGCATGCTGGGTATTTTTCATTGATTTGCTTGGGTGTACAACTATGCTGATCTAAAAACATCTAGAAAATCTATTTCTAAAATAGAAAAGCTGCCTTCTAAAAGTGGTTTAGTTACCCAGTTCATAATGTTCTTGGATCAAAACGGTTCTGGCAGCAGAGCCTGCCCCTTTTTCTCAAGTGATAGATCTCAGTTGTTTTAGCCAACTCTTCAGACAGCACCTACCCAAGACATTTTGGCATATGAGTTGCTTCCAAGGTCATTCTTTTCTTAGAGAGGTTTCCAAGAATTCAACATGAAAGACCTGAGTGGTCAAGTTGGCAAAAAGAAGAGGAAGATTTGGTTGGCTGTGGCATGTGGGTGGAGATAAGAGACAAGATGGTACCAGAAATCTACAAATCCTGTGAATTTTAAAACTCTAGTTCTAGAGAAATCTAGTCTTTTCATTTCCCTAGGCAATATTTCTCAAACAGAGTGAATCTCAGAAATTACAGAGTATGATAAGAAGCAATCACAGTCCTAACTCTGGCAAGTCTGAACTGAGCACCCACCCTTAGAGAAGGCCAGCAAGAAGCAGAATTGAACTTTGTGAATTTGGCCTGGCTTGAAGGCAGACATTCCTACAGGAAGAAAACTGGCACTGCTGACACCTGAGGCTCCTTTCGGCCTGCCCGTGGTGTGTGCCAGGTTTCCTCTTTGTCTGTAGCAACAAGGAAGCCTGTCCCCTCGCTCGTGGTTCCCAAGTCACAGGGCTGGTCATGTCAGGGCACCGCATGGGCAGAAAATTTTACTGCCTTTTCCAGTTACATGAAACCTCATGTCAAAACACTGACAGAGGTGGGGCATTTGGCTGCACAAACCTTGCAAGGCCAAGCACATGCTTGTTGTTCTTGTTTTGTTTTGTTTTGTTTTGTTTTGTTTTGTTTTTCCCATTCCAACCTATCTCTAGAAGGCTGGCTGGGATGGCAGCCCAGCATGAGCTCTGTGGTGTTGACATGTTCTGCCTAAGTCAGACTCCCATGCTGTGGCTTCAGGGCTCATCTTTGCGTGATGTTTATCCAGGTTTAAGTCCCTCGACTCCTCTTTGACACCAGCCCCCGAAGATGCAGAGGCAATAATCAGGCAGTGACTGCACATTTGCAGGTCTTGCCCAGCGGTAATTTCTTTTCCCTCATCAAAATTCATTATCATGAAGACGGTAGGTTTCCTCATTAATAACCATGACAGTGACCAGCCTTTCTCATTTATCAGCTTATTGCTCATCCACAAATGTCAAGTGATCTAATATGATGAGGTAGCTGTATGCGAGTGTCTCCGATCTCAGCTCTTCTCTGGGCCACCTAGGAGACAACCTGGCTTTACTGACCTTTGCATAAAGTTTAATAATCATTAAGGAATCATGCGCCTCAAAGGGACCTCAAGATATATAATACATATACATATTTACAATATACTAAACTAAGAGGAAAGTGCTTTACGCTGCACAAAGTCCTGTGTGTGTATTAGAACTACTCCAGGAGCCATTATTAGTTCCAATTTACAGAAGTGTAAGTCAAGCTTAGGAGAAGTTAAACAAGTCATCTAAATCAGTGGCAGAGGTGAGATTTAAACACACTCTGCTACCCTGGGGGGTCCCCATGCCTAGAACTGTGTTCTTATTGTCTACGTGTTTGTGTGTTTCATATGAATCCATACCATCTTTTTAAAAGACAATTTGTCAAATATGTTGAGTGTATTCAAGATGCACATTCTTTTCCTCCTTTCATTTTACCAGAAAGATTTTACAAACTCCCTTTCCTTGTGCATCTTTCGTGTTTCCCAAAGCCTTCTATGAGGAAGTTCTTCCCTAAAAAGTCTAATTTTAATACCTCCCATTGCAAAGCATGCCTACTCTCCCTTATTTGGTCTTGAGGGAAAGCAGAACAGATGCTCCCTATTTTTTAACACGGCTGAAGATTGCTGGCTCTGTGTGTGTGCGTGCGTGTACGCTATTTCTAACCACAGAATGGAAGACGACTTTTCAATCAGTAATTTGGAAGAGACCTGCACTGACAGACAATCCCTAGCTTTTCTGCACATTCAGGTCAGCTCTAGCTGCATTGTTAAGCAACACACTCTGAGGAGAAGACCCAGCATGACATTAATACCACCATAAAGTGCCAGAGACACTCATCTTATGAATATACTGCTTTTGTTCCTCCTGGCCTACAATGTATGGCCCAGACTGATCAAAGTAGAAAAATTTAGTATAACACCCAAGCTTCAAATAACCAAGTCTTAAAGAAACTTAGAGAAACCATTTGTCTCTGATGTCCAGGAATCATCGAATTGAAGCAGCAGAAAATCTGTCTCTGTGGGCAGATACATTATTCCAAAATAGACACTGCATTACTTAACTTTTGCTTTCAGGTTAGAAATATTTAGAAAGGGAAACATAGCCTTTAATGATTGTTTTTAAAATTGACATGTAAAATTGTATCCATTTACAGTGTACAATGTGTTGTTTTAATGTATGTATACATTGTAAAATGATTAAATCATGTGGGCTGGGGATGTGGCTCAGTGGAAGCACTCTTGTCTTGCAGGCACAAGGCCCTGAGTCCAATCCCCAGCACAACAAAAAGAAAAAAAATGTTTAAAACAACCCAATTAACATACGCACCACTTCACATATGTATTTTTTGATGTGATGAGCACATTTAATATCTCCTAATTTTCAAACATATAATACATTAGTATGAACTATGTTTACCAGGTTATACAATAGTCTCCAGAACTTATTCATCTGAAAATGACTAATCTTTAAAATGTGTTTAAATTGTTTGCTTAATTGCTTATTTCAGCTGAGGCCCCTGCTAATTAAATGTTTATGATGTCTAACAGCTCTACGTCATTAGTAGTAACAGCGCTAGTTCCAATCCTCCTTCAAAGCACTAACATCTCACAGAAGGTTTCATGGACCAAGAGCATGTTCATTCCAAACACCAAAATTTAGGGCAATAGGATGTTTTCCAGTGTCCAGGTGTTGCTGGACAGGCTCCCAGGAGGTTTCTAAAGCAAGATTAGAAAGTTTTCTGTCTTACCTCAATAGTACGAAAGTTTAGCCTTTAGAACATGTGGAAACAGAAACATGATCATTCTTTATAATCAAAAAAACAGTGCAATAAACAGTACCAAACAGTGCAAGATGACTTTTTAACTCTAGGGAACCAGATGAATTACATTGCCATCAGCCACTTTTTAAAAGACTTTTTCACTGCCCTCACAATCAGAACTACGACCACTGTGTCTAGCAGTATCTGGACCACTGCATACACACCCAAAGTCATAGGCCTAGGATTTAGCATGTTTTTCCAGATGTTGATGACCATGACCAACTGGGTCTGAGAACCATTAGGCAATGGTGCTCTACGCTGTGCAGTTCCTAAACAGAATTGAGACCCAGGTTGTGGCTATTCTCATATGCTGACTGGATTGGAATAAGAAATACTTAGCCGATTAGTAAAGCACAGTTCTGGGTGTCTCTCTGGATGACTGGCATGTAGGCCTGCAAGCAGAGAGGGGAGACCCACCCCAATTGGGGGCGGTACCACTTAATAGGCTTGTATCCTATCCTGGTGAGAATGAAAAAGAGAAAGAAGAAGAAACTGTGCCCTTTTGGAAGATTCCCGTCTTCTTGTTCAGGCGTCTCCTTTGCTGCACTGACTTTGTACCTCAGTCCTCATGTAGAAAATAGTTTATTTAATTTGCTTGCAAGTAAGGCAGTGGCTGGGAGAAGTGCCTGAGACAGTGTTGGATGACAAGCCACACTGATAAGAATTAAAACAAGGTAGACTGGACTTTGGACCAAGACTGAAGCTCCTCAGACAACACGGGATGCAACCCTCTCCCTACTAAAGAGAAACGCAGCTACACCCTAGTAAGCTCCTGTGTTCTGAGAAAATTAAAATGCAAAAGAACCAGGGTTTTTTTTCTCTAAAATCACTGTTTCCTTTAAACCCTACATGTTAGAGAACTGGGTTAGAAGCCTGAGTTCCAACTGGTCATTTTAAATCCACAGAGTCACCTGTCGTAGGTGCCCACCAAACAACTGAGCAATTCCTGTGCCCTGCTTGTCTGGAAGTAGCTCTGGATTAGAGGCCATGCAGCCACCCAGTCAGGACCCACCCTGGAAACCAGGAGCTGTTCTTATTATTTCTAATAAAACTCCTCTAACCTCCCCTCTGGGCTCATGACTTCATTCTTTGACGTTTGTGGGACCGTGAGTTTGGTCCCTACAGTGACATCCAGGTCTGCAGTTTCTTCGGCCTTCCAGGGTAGAAGCCCACGGGGTACAGATTCTCCAGGGATATCCCAGGCCTTCGACCTTGGACTAGAGCTGCATCCTCGATCCCTCTTGTTCTGTGGCTTCCAGCTGGTTTGGCTGAGCAGCTCCTGGGTCCTCCAGCTCTTAGCAAGCAGACAGCCTTTGATTCTGTAAGCCTACCTACTAAGGGCCTTTTGCCTAACTGTACCTAATTTTCTATTTATTCTGTTTCTCTAGAGAACCCTAACACATGGGCCAAGAAAGGACCCAGGAAAAGTAAAGTTATCTGTAGGAGCAGCAAAGGGCAAAGAGTTGGTATTTACTCTCGTCTCAACCCAGCTTTGGAACGGCTCAACTTGGAAGCAGGTTTGGGGGGCGCCGCCCCTACGGGTTGGAGGCACAGAAGTGCAGTAACACAAGGCACTGCAGACTCGTGCCTCGATGCGAGTCCTGGCTTTGCTCCTTGGGAGCTGTAGGACTGTCACCAGACAGGGCCCAGGAGGCCTCCAAACCCACCCTACCTCTGGGACTAAATTGCGGGTTTACTGGCTCCTATCATGGAAAAAGAATTTTCAGGACACATCTGTGAGAGATAGAAAGGGATTTGTTAGGCAGAAGTTTAAAGTATGCGCTCAGAGAAATTGAGTGTGGGCTAGCAGAGAAAGAGAGGCAACTTATGACCCAGAGCTGGGTATACGTAATGGACTCGGGGTGCCTTCAAGATGCATGATCCTGGATATGTACTCCCACTGTCTGTCAGGTTACCCAGCTTACTGGCTATATTAAAATGTAAGCCCCTTACAAGTGTTTGAAGTTGAGGTAGCTGCCCACCAATATTACTGCTTCCTTGAGGATAAGCACAATTCACAGGTGAAAAAAGATGTTCTGTTCACAAGAGAAAGGGGTCATTTTACAGGTAAAAGGGAATTGCCCAGGCTTATTGTGTCTTGGGAGAAGGAGGGGGAAATTAAAGTGGGCTCTAGTAACTTTTGTGTCCTGAAACTGCAGTTTTTCTTAAAAGCACCGATTTTCCTCACCTCCTTTCTATCTATCCTTATTTCTTCTACCCTACTTCAGGTCCTTGGACAAGTCACATAATCTCTCTAGGCCTCAGTTTCTTCTTGTCTACAGTGAGGATGAAATAGCAGCTGCCATGTAGGGACACTGGAAAATCTGAAAGAACTTTAAGTGGATAGCACCGTGCTTTGTTCCTAGTGTTATCATGGGTGATGGGGTCTGGGACAGGCTCCTTGGCTTTTGTGCTCTATGAACAAAGACCTGCACATGGCACCCAATGGCAAGGAAACAGCAGCAAATTGTATTAACGGGAAAATATGCTCAGGGTGACAGGCTTGCACCACAAAAGGAAATGACACAAGCACAAAGGGCATACGATATAGGGGTTGCCCTGGTTCTGAGCACCTCCCACTGGGATCTTCCAGAGCATGATCGACAACGTGATTGACAGGGTGCTGTCGTGTCACCAGCGGCGTCTATTGCACAAGTCCTTTCCCATAATTCACTCTGTTATAATGGGGTGCATGAGATGTAGTCGGTATGCAGGACCCCTGAGTGAGTGTCAGTGACAAAGGTTACTGCAGGCCATGTAGAGGGCGCTGGGCCCCTTGCATCCTGGTTTGGAATTTTGGAATTTTCCAGGGCAAGCTTTTTTTTGAGGGGAGAGGCAGCCTTTGTTTCCCTTATCTCTACAACCTCCTAGTAAGCCTCAGGATGAGGAGAGGTGAATGGCCCTAGGCATTGCCCACCATCAGGTGAGTGGAGGGAAGGAGCTCTGCAGCTAGTGGAGGGGAGCAGCTCGCCCTGTAGCTCCCTTCATTTTACTAGCTGTAGTACTCTACAGTTACTGATATCTCCCCACTGTGACAAAGAGTAGCTATGTTACAACCTACGTATCGCTGAAGAGGAGAAATTTTTCTATTACCCTCCTTGGTTTAGTGAATGGGGCCTGCAAACATAACAGACCAAAGACAGATTAACGGTGAAAAGGAAAACAGATGTTTTGTTTCATTTTGTTTTGTGTGGTGTTGTTTTTTCATGCTTGGGAGTTCACAGAAAAGTGAGACTCACAGACGTGGTTAAACTTGGGACCTTTTATATACCTCTTAACAAAGAGAGAGGACTTTGGCTTCAAGGACAATCAGTGATGTGGAAGTGACCGGGAAATGTATGGGAGAACTAATGGAAAGTGTTATTCCAGTGGGGTTTGTTTGCACAGATTCATCTCAGTGACAGCTCTTCACCTCCAGTCATAAAGCTCATACTCCTCACCCTGGCCCAGGAATTGATGCTAGCTTCACTGAGCGAAATGCATGCTGGCTTTTTGGCAGATATGGGAGGCCAGGGAGTGCTTGCTGTATCTGTTCTTGCTCGCTTGCCTTCAGCTCAGAATAATACTCACGCCAAAGTGGCATGTTTGGGGGTGGCACATCCTGATCCCCTTCACTAGAAAGACCAACATTTGCTGATAGTGCAGTTCTAGCCTGGACCTCACAAGCACCTCATACTGACCTAATTAGGTCATACTGACCTGCTAGGCCATCCAGTCACTCAGATGTCAAGCAGGTGGGTCAAAATGAAGGAAAAAGTTTGAACACTACAGTGATCTAGAGGAATTTGATGCAATTTTATTATAGATGTCTAACTTACTTAGAAATTAATAGGCAGCCAGAGGGGTACTGTGGCCTCAGCAGAGTCAGTGCAAAAGATGAGTCACATCAAGATTGCCGCTGCAGATGAACTTGAAGAAAGCCAGGCCTCAAGATGGAGACGTGACGCTCAGGCTGGCAAAGCTCCCTGTAGATAAACAGCAGCTTGAGATTATACTGTTATTAGCACTGCCTGGTCCAGTGAGCCCAGGAAGGCATCAGACACATAGACAGGTGATCAGAACACCCTGACCCATACACCCTTCCTTTCTAGGAATGCCTTTGTTCTTTCTATGTCAGAAGGTATAGATAAAGTTAATGATGCTCATCATAGACCCTTACTACGTGCCTTACTTCCCTAGTGGGGCAATATTAGCTAAGCGTCTAGTAATCCTATAGAGTAATTGTGGTTTGACCCATAGCTACCCATGCTGTGATTTTGCTGTATAAAATACCCACAGCAAGGAGTCTCAGCCGACATTCGTTTAGGAGCCTTCCTAGAAATCCAAGAACTCTTCGTCTTGTTATTATTTCCAATAAAACTCTCCTAACCTCCTCCTTGGGTTGGAGACTTCATTCCTTGATGTGAGACCACAAGCTAGTTACATACATTAGCAATTTCTCAGTAAACTCTTGGGAATACACAGCATACAAGGAAAAACATGGCAACATGAGTGTCTGGCGCTTGTATATCTGATGGGTCACTGGTAGCAGAAGAATCAGTTTACTGAGTCAGGTAACAGAGTAACAGGCCCTGGGCAGTGATCTCATTTGCCTGCCTTCACTCCCCTCTGCCGTCATGCAGGTGCCATGATGCCTTCTGCCAGCTCTCTGGGTGTCAGATAAAATAGAGTCACAGGGTCACTGCCACATTTTCTCACAGCACTGTTTAAAACAGGCTGCCACTTAGGGTTCCTGAAACATGAACATAAGTTATCAATAAAGTAGACCATGAGTTTCCAGTGCTTTGAACTAATAACATCAAAAAGTGACCAGCAAAGCTCTGCTTTATGTATTTTTGTGTTTCAAGATTTTGTTGATGTATTGTGTTTTTTGTTCTGTAGGAAGGGAGGGAGAAGGGGAGATGAACTGTGTATGGACAGCAAGCAGGCTTTTCCTGAGAAAGCTATTGTGGTTAGAGAAGCAGCAAGACAGACACTCAGATTCCACTTCTGTTCAGCTCCTCCTGGGCTGCGCTCCCCAAGGAAGAGCTCAGGCCTCTAGCCAGGCCCAGCAACAAGCCAAGCTCTCTCAGGGCTATTTATAGTGCTGGACTGTTGGGCAAACTGGCTATTCCTAGCTCTTTCTAATTCAAACATCTTGTCAGCCCTGGGCCACAACAACGTATGCTTAAGTGCTTTTACACATCAATATCCTGGGTCTCCCAGGATGCATAGATTAAAACAATATTAGTCATTCTGGTTTATTCTACTGAGTAAAATAAATTAGTGGATAGCAGCTAGGCATTGTTCTTTGTGTTGCAGAAGAGTCATTTAGCTTCTGTCATCACTGATGTAGCCTTTTTCATTTTGGGAAAGATAAAATCCTACTGTAACGATGGCTTCAACTGTAGTTGTTTTAAACATGTTTTAAGATTTCTTCCTCTAAATAAGGATGAGATTAGCATCTCCTTTTGTCCAGTTTAGAGGACCTTATGAAATACAGATACACCATCCACTGAGGCCGGCCATCGCTGACATCCAACAGCTCTGATTAAATACTGCAGCCAGCCTAAATGGCTTCCCAGAGATCCAAACAGACTACTGGGAAAACAGTCCTGCCAGGCTTTGGTAAGAAGTGTACCTGACTGGGTGAGAAACCATGGCCACACAGGTACCCCTGTAGGTTGTCACCAAAGACGAAAAGGAAATGGAGTTGGAGAGCTAATGCACTGAGAATGAGAGACCTTTAACTCCCCTTTCTTGATGCTTCTCTTGCACTAAGATGAATTGTGTGGGGAAAAAGGTAACAGTCATCCTAACATCAACTTTGCTGGGTAGCTAGTCATCCAACCAGCATCCAAAAGACTTTTTAAGTGCTGGAGATCCATCCCAGGGCCTTGAACATGCTAAGCACATGCTATAACACTGAGCTACATCCCCAGCTCCAAAAGACTTTTTTCTTTGAGAAGGGGACTCCTCGCTCTTATAACCAATTCTCTCCTACTTCTGGGGCCTTATCCCTAAAACAATGAAGTAGGAAATGGCCTTGGGGAATGAACCAAGCAGAGATTATTAGAAAAACAAAGAAGAGCTCTCACCAGCTGAGAGGGGCTCTAAGGGAGGATACTGAGGTGTGCAAATTCAGGGATTCACCTGCACTTTGTTGGGCTTTGTGGGTACACGAAAATGAGACGGTGCATCAATGTGGTTGCTACTTAGCTAGGCTCTGACATTAGGAGAAGGGACTTCCCTTGCACCCCAACTGCCCAGGACTCATCTCAGTTTACCTAAACTCTTATCCTTGGAAACAATGTGGTTGCCATTTTTTAGCTAGGCCTCTGACACTAGGAGGAGAAACCTTCCCCGACCCCAAGGTTTCCAGAGCACACTGCAGAGAGCCTCTTTCCCTTGTGTCCCAATTTCCCCAGGGCTCATTTCAGTTTACTTAGGTTCCCATCCAAGCTGTCTATTGTTTGTCTATCTCTGGGTTTCACTATGTGGTCCAAGCTAGTCTTAAACTCCTAGGCTCAAGTGATCCTCTTGCCTCAGCCTGCAACTGCAAACATGTGCCACCATATCCAGCCAAAATAATTTTTTTGACAGTAGTGGATCTGGGGCCTTTGTGCAGAACTATAGCCCCTGCCATTTTAATATTTTTATTTCTTTAATTTTGAGACAAGTTCTCACTGAGCTACTAAATTGCCCAAGCTATGCTCAAACTTGTGATCCTCTTGCCTCAGCCTTCCAGAGTGCTGCAGTACAGGTATACACCAGCATGCTCTCCTTAAAATGAATTTTTAACAATAAGTAAGCATCATATTGAAAAACAACTTGTCAGAAGAGCTGTCTAGAATTTCACCATCTTTAAATACTTCTTTGTCACAGTGCAAAGCATTGCCATAATGTTGAGCTACACTACATGCTTACTATTTTCTGTTTTTCTTAACTTTATGTAAGTTTGAAACCCAGAATCCAAGAGTAGAGATTGGCTAAGTCACAGTCCTTAGTCTTTCATCATAGGTCTCCCATATTTTTCCTCTTCAAATTATAAAACTGATATACGTCATTATAGATAATTTGGAAAACACAAAAATCCGATTGTGCTAGTTCATTGCCAACCTGACTGGATTTAGAGACTCCTAGAGCAGTGACTGGATGGTGGGGGCATTACTTCATCATTGGATTAACCCACTGATCTTCACAGTTGAATGTGCTGCTGGGAGGTAGAGCCCAGAGGGAGATGCATCGCTGGGGCTGGCTTTGGAGGACACGGCTCTCTCAGGTGTGATTCCTCTGTGCTCTGCTTCCTGGGCACCATGATGTGAGCAGCTTTGCTCCATCGTATTCTTCCAGCATGATGTTTCTGCCTGGGAGTCAGTCAGTCGTGCACTGAGCCCTGAGAAACAGTGAGCCCATTTCCTCCTTTAAGTTGTGTAGGTCAGGCACTTGGGTTACAGCAACAAAACACTGACTACATCATGATGAAGCAAATTGCCTATAACTTTATACCCAAAGCTGACATTATATGTCCCCTAGTCTTTTTCCTCTGCACATACAGAGTCAGCTCTTCATGTATGTGGGCCCCACATCCATGATTCAGACTACAGGTTGTGTAGTATGTAATTAGGCTACAATGGTTGTGTCTATCTCAAATGCGTATAGACTTCTCTTTTCTTGCCAATGTTCCCTAAACAATGCATAATATTTACAGTGTATTCAGTATTACAAATAATCTAGAGATGATCTTAAAGTATATAAAAATAAATAAATAAATAAATAAAGTATATAGGATTGCTTAGGTTATATGCAAACACTACACCATTTTATTTAGAGGACGTGAGTGAGTCCCCTTCCATAAGAACACCAGTACTCTGGCTCTCTGGTGTCCTTTCCTTGGGAGGGTCTGTGGCCCACTAGGATCTGCTGGGTTTCAACCTTTTCAGAACTAAAAGCTGGTCTAAGGTTGTCTGTTTCTGTCTTTTCTTTAACACTGTTCTGCAGTATAGCATGACTTTGTCATTAAGCAGGTGAATGCAGCAGTTGGCTTTTTCTCTGTCTTCTCTACAAATGGATGAGTCTTCTCTATGAATGTTGTAGCTCTGTCCATTTTTTCAGGATTTCCTTCATTTCAGAAGAAGAGCCTTGCTGCACTGCTTCCTAATACTCCCTCTCCTCTTCAGAAAGCTCCTCAGCTGCCACTCTGTTGTTCAGCCAGAAGTTGCTGAGGTTCCTTTTTAGACAGTTCCTCTGAGTGTCCCTCCACCAGCTCTTCAATATCACTACTGTCTACCTGCAAGCCTATGGACTCTGCCATAGTGACCAAGTCATCAACCACAGGATCAGTTGAAGGCTCAGGCTCCTATTCACAACCTTGAAAGTCTCTCTCCTGTATAACTTTAGGCTACACTTTCTTCCAGGCAGATCTCAGTGTCCTGAGACACTGGCGCAGGATTAGCTTTAGCTTTTTCACACATTATATAATCAGTCTATAACCTGCCATCTGACTTTAGTTTATCACACCAGTAATGGCCTTTCTACTTTGTTTAATACCGTTGATCATGACTTACTAATTTAAGTAACACCTTTAGCAACACTAGCTTATGTATACAAATCTTTTCTCAGTAAGATTGTCAAGATGGCGGATTTTGACATGCTGTACATATTAGTGAGATTGGTCACATAAATGCCACTCTCATATTTCTCCACAATTTCCTTCTTTTCAATTGTGTTTGCTTTCTTTACTTTTCCTTCCTTGCTTAGCTTCTTTTCTGGGCTTTGGGGGCCACTTTGATAACAGTAATCATAGTGATTATATAAAGCACTGACAGAAATCACATCCATAAACATGCACATGCTCAGGCTAATGTTTATTTACACTTTCAGGCATAGGCTTTTCTGGCATCACAAGTCTTCATTTACAACCACACAAGCGACCATCATTTAAGTCATAACTCAAGACTTTGGTCATAAGTTGAACCTAAAATTTGAGTCATAACCCCAGTTGTTTGTATGTGAGGCTGGTCATAACTTGAGGGTGCACTGTAAATATCTGGAAGCTAATGGCCACCACTTTGAGCACCTCTTGTAATTGTAGATGCCAAAGGTAACATATATCTCAGTGAACTTAGTATTAAAATATTTAGCGAAGTTTTTCTATTCCTGAAGCATAATATTTTTTGGCAGACACCAGAGAGATAGATAGATAGGTAGATAGATAGATAGATAGATAGATTGTTTAAACTGATGACAGACTCTATTTTATTTTACACTTTTTTGTCTTTTTGAGACAGGGTTTTGCTATGTACTTCAGGCTGGCCTTGAATTCACTTTGTAGCTGAGGCTGGCCTTGAATTCACAGCGATCCTCCTGCCTCGGCCTACATGTTATGTTTTAACTTAAATATTTTTCTAAAACAGTTTGATTCAATAGCTATAAAATATTTTATCTCCTGCATATACCACTATTTATTTAATAAACCCACTCTCTGCATATTAGGCTGTTTCATTATTATAAAAATTATATAATGCATGTTTTGCCTATATTTTTTAACCATAACTCTGCTAATCTCTTTAGAATAAACCACATAAGGCATGACGTTGAAGTTTGAGTCATAGCCTCCTTCAGAAATGATGTAGCAACTTATCTCCCCTAACTATGGACTGAAAGCGACTGTTTGGGCCCTACCTTCATCACCACTCAGATACTATAATTTCTTAAGGGATAATTTGTCAAATTAACTACCAAAAAGAAAGAATGGAAACAATGTCCTGTAGCTTCCACTTGTACCTTTAATTTTTAAAGCTGTTTTACTGTATATACTGTATTTACTTCTTTTTGTTTTTTTGACACAGGGTCTCACAATGTAGTTCAGCCTGGCCTTGAACTCACTATGTATCGCAGGCTGGCCTCAAACCAATGGCAATCCTCCCGAGTGCTGGACTTACGGTCGTGCTCCACCACATCCAGGATACCCAGTTTGCCTTTTTTGTACTGAGCTGCTTATATCTTTCCTGTATATCTGAAGGAGCTCTTCTTTTTTAAAAAAGGATTAACATTTGATCTATCATTTATTTTGTTTTCCAGTTTTTTGTTCATGATGTTATATGATAGCAAACTTCTCCAATGTTATATATTTAAATCTTTTGTCCTTGCCATTTGTTTTTCACATCTTCCTCCACCACAAGGTCATATATTTTTCTAACTTTACTTTTTGTTATTATACTTATGATCTGAAATGCCCCTCAACGGCCCGTGTATTAAAGGTTTAATAACCACTCTGTGACACTTCTGGGAGGTGGTAGAACCTTTGAGAGGTGAGAGCAAGTTGAAGGAAGTTGGGTCATTGATGCATATCCTTAAAAGTGACATTGACAGCTGAACCCCTTTTCCTCTCATCCAATCACTTTCTGGTCCCCGCGAGTGCACAGGGTTGTTCGCCATGTTTTCCCACACCACAGGCCAATAGCAGTGGAACACACTGTCCATGGACTGCAGCCTCTGAGACTGTGAGCCAGGATACCTTTCCTCCTAGAAACTGGGGATGTCATCGTAGAGGTAGAGAGCTGAAAACAGTGTGTTTTCATGTTTCTATGCTTAATCACTTTTCTGCAAAGAATTTGTTTTAGAATAAATTAAATTGGGAAGCTCATTTAATTGTTTCCCAGGTAATTAACCCATCACTGCAAGTCACACATGGGATTAGCCATTTTTTTAACTTGAGTTTGTAATGGAAACTTTGTAACATACTAACTTCTAAATATATGTAGCAATCTCTTCATGAACATTTACAGCATTTCTACTTTTTTTCCTTTTTGTCTACTTATCCACCAACAAAGATAGTTAAAAGTATGTTGACTTTATAAACGTGTTTTGACATCTGGTGGTGATAGATATCCTGTTATCATTTCAACATTTTTTGTTACTGTTCTCATTGTTTAGTCTCCCTGATAAGCTGAAGAATCATTTTTAAGATAAAAAAATATTTTGGTTTAGATTATAATTATGTAATGAGCTTTTAAATTAATTTTGGGAGAACTGCCATCTCCACAATAGTGACACTTACCTCCAAAAGCACAGTCCCTCATTTGCATAGCTGTTTTTAAAGCTTTGCCATTATCCTTGTATAAATACATTGACTCTTGCAAAGCTTTCTCCCAAATCACTTTATATTTTAGATGGCTATTGTAAATGTTGAAGGAAGTTATTAATTTGGAGAATTTAACTGAATTCTATTTTTAGTTTTTCATTAATATTTCCAGATTTTTTTCCAGGTAGTTAATTACATAACTCACAAATGATAACTTTGTCTCTTCCAATTTTTTATTTCACTTATTTTTCACATCTAATTGCTTTTTATCATTTCCAGAATGATAAATCATAATGGTTAACTCACTTGATAGGTAATGTTTTCACTTTAGTAAGAATGAGAGCAGCTAATACTCCTTATGATGTGTGGCGTCCTATCCCAAGCAAGTTAGAAATTAATCCATTGAATTACACAACAGTCCTTTGAGGTAGATACTTTAATTTACCCCCATTTTATAGGGAAGAAATAGACAAAGACAAGGAGTCACCTGCTCATGATCACACTGCAAGTACATAATTAACAGAGTCCAAATGTGAATCTAGACATTCCACTGAGCGGCGTAGTGGTGACCTGATGGCTCTTTCCAGTCTTGTATTGGGATAGGATCCAGGGGGAAGGGGCTACAAGTAGTCTTGCTGTGTCTTAACATCTCATATTGCCAAGAGGGGACTATATAATAGCCATCAATGGGTTTGCCGGGAAATAGGACTTACCCATCAGCGGCTAGGATGAAGCATAGTTACCACAGAAGGCAGCAAGGTCACGTAGGAAGGAAGCTGGGACTGTCATTATGTTCTCAAGGACAAGAAAGACAACCAACAAGTATATTGCTTGGTACCTTGGGCCATGGGACATTTAGAGCAGATGAGCAGAAAGTTGTCCTCAGCTACCCTGGTGGACAGGCATGATGGCTCACCTAGTTTCCACTGAGCCAATGCTTTGATCCAAAAGTGATCCATTTAAGGGATGGCTAGGTCCCCACAGAGAACTCTGCAAGGCCACAGCAAGTGTTCACAGTGCTAATTCCATCAGCCCCTCCCAAAGTGGCAGAACAATTTACCTGAGTAACTGTACACTAGAGAAAGGAGAATATCAATAGGATTTTTCAGTGGCTATTGGTTACAGGATCTGAGTTGACCCTGATATTTGGAGACCCAGCACCATCAGTGCAGCAGCCACAGAGAGAGCACTGGAAGCCAGGTGAGAAGTGGAGTCTCAAGTCTGTCTTATGACGGAGTCACTGTGTTTGCAGACCCACCCTATGGGACCCCCTTCCTACCTCTTGAATACAGAATCCGGATAGTGTAAACTGGTAGAATGTCATACCAGTTAGCTGGCTTCTGGGATAAGAGCCCTGTGCTAGTTATCACACTATTGTCTCTCAGTTTCAACCCATCCCTACCCCTAAACAACCACACACACACACACACACACACACTCTGCTTTACGATCCTGGGGCTAGGGCTCTGCAAACCATATTTCTGCTTTGCCAGATGACTCTGCATTTGACTTGACCAATAGGGAAACTTGGTGGGATAGGGAGCTCAGAAGTGTATTAGTTACTTCTCTATCATTGCTGAGACAAAATACTCAACACCCAAAGTTAAAATGGGGAAAGGTTTATTTATTTATTTATTTTTGTCTTTTTGAGACAGGGTCTTGCCATGCAATTCAGTCTGGCCTTGAGCTCACTTTGTAGCCCAGGCTGGCCTCAAACTCACAACGATCCTTCTGACTCAGCCTCCTGAGTGCTGGGATTACTGGCGTGCACCACCATGCCCAACAAAAGGTTTATTTAGTTCACAGGTTGGAGATGTTTCAGTCCATAATTGGCTGGCTCCAAGGCAAGGTGGCAACATAGAGAAGAAACAGTTCATGGTAGCCAAAAGGTAGCAAAGGGATAAGACAGGCCTTTTTCTGTATATTATATTGCATCCAGGCTACCAGGGTTAGAGCGGTGCCAAACCAATCAGTGGACTGACTTAGTAATCACCACCCTTAACTCCAGCAACCTTTATCCTAGCGCTGCACCATGAATCAGTCACACACTGCAGACCCAGCGTCTGTGAAAAGCCCCACCTGTGACTGTGTGAGCCCTCGGGGGGCATCTAGACACAGCCAAAGCAAGAAGACCTGTGCTTCCCAGTTGCTCCCTGCTCCTATCAGCACCACCCCAGCCTTCCTCCTTACCTTCACATTGGCATCTGTCACCGCCACAGCACAGCAGTTTCTCCTGCACTGCACCAGAAACACCAGCAGCAGCCACCAGGGCCTCCTCTCTGGTCTCACCGCCCCAGGGGGCTCCTCTGCAGTCATCAGAGAAAGCCAAGGAGGTGCCCCGTTCCAAGGTCTCATTTTGGCTCCTACTCCAAGCTTCCGCCCATGGGTAATTCTAATTTCTTCTCTTGTTTCCTCAGCGCTAAATGCCATAGCTGCTGTCTGAAGATCTATCTCTGAGACACTTTGGTATTCACTCTTCGTCTTTTCAGTTTAAGAACTACTTAACAGTTTTTACATTTTCTCTGTTAAAATGCGTGATGTCTGTCTCTTGACTGCTGGATGGCAGAAGAAGCCAGGAGAAACCCTTGAATTCTCCCCGCTCTGCCACTGACCAAAAAAAAAAAAAAAGAAAGAAAGAAAAATAAGAAGGATGGATGGACAACAGGGGTTGGGGTCATGTTAAAGACTTAAAGGAGGCAGCGATAGTGATATCCAACCTACATGCATTAATTCAACAGTCTCTCTCCTAAAAGAAAAAGCCAGTTAGACCCTGCTATGGATGGTGGACTCCCATAAACTCAACCACGTGTTAATAACTCAGCCACAGCTGCTGTTACGCAGATAGTGGTCCACTGCAACAGATCCACATGGCCTCTGGCACTTGGTATGAAGCCGTTGGAAAATGCATTCTTTTCAACCCCCACAAGAGAGGAAGATCAAAAGCAGTTTGTCTTCATTTTGAATAGACAGAAATAGACATTTTACTGCCCTGCCCTCATGGCCGTGTTATAGTACAATTCAACAGGATCTGGACCATCTGGATGTTTTGTAGAAGGCCTTGTGGTTTCACTATATTGATAACATCCCTTACTCATGCCTGGAGGCAGGAGGTGATAAGGACTCTGGATGCAATTTTCAGACACATGAGTGCAATTTTCATCCCACCACTGAGGAAGTGGTGCCACGCGTGGTGAACCTCTTCCAATTCATCATCTACCATACTTGCAAACACCACTCCAACTCATTTAGTCGTGAGTTTGGCAGCTTCTGGATCTCAGTGGGCGTCATGGGTCCTAGGTAATCCCCCAAAATTTATATGCTGAAGCCCTAGCCCTCAGTATCTCAGAATGTGCTTCTATGTGAAAGGATCTTTAAGAAATGATTTAGCTAAATATCATCCCATTAGAATGGACCCTAGTTTATTCTGATCAGTGTCCTCCTCAGGAGGAAACTTGGACACACAGAGATATCAAGGACACTTATGTAAAGACAGGCCGTGTGGGGGCACAATGAGAGGCCAGCAGGCTATAAACCAGAATGGGAGCCCTCCCCCCAAGAAAGCAACCCTGCCGGGGGCTAGATCTTGAACTGTCAACCTCCAGAATTATTGTTTCAGCCTCCTAATGTGCGGTTCTTGTGAGAGCAGCCCAATCATCAATGAAAAGCATTTAAGAGCTTTGCAGCTATGCCAGGGCTTAGGCTTTATGATTCAGAAGATTCCATGGTGCTGGACTCTAGAATTTTTCACAAGAAAATTGCAAGCAGATTCCATAGGTGTGGGGCAAGTCTATGCTGTGTGTAGCACAGAACTGTGCACCACTCAGAAAACTGCTCCTGAAAACCACTGTGCCCATTCAGCGACTGATACCTGAGCATAGTGCATTGACTGACCAGCCAGCCACCTGCACTGCTTCAAGAACTGTTTTGTCAAACTGGGCATGACGGCATTGGCCTGTAATCCCAGCACTCAGGAGCCTGAGGCAGGAAGATTGTTGCAAGTTTGAGGCTGGCCTAGGCTACAAAGTGAGCTCAATGCCAGCATGAACTGCACAGCAAGGTCTTGTCTCAAAAAGACAAAAAAAAAAAAAAAAAAAAAAAAAAAAAAAAAAAAGAACTGTGTTTTCAGATTCACCAGGTCATAGGATTGCACAGGAAAAAACCATCATAATCTAAGATTTACACCTTTCAGAGAGTGGTCTGGCTTTCTCTACAGGCAAGCAAACTAAACCAGAGGTGCTAGTCAAGAAGGAAGGGAGCTACAATTGGTAGAAAAAACAGAGATGATGAGTTGAGCTTCTTGGGATAAACAGCAGCAGCAGCAATGAGATGCTTGCTCAAAAATCTTCCCATTGACCTTTTTTCCTCCTCCACCTCCTTGCTCTTCTTCTTGTATTTGTGATAGAAAAATCAGGGTAAAACAGTAAATTTACAGGGGACACAGGTAGGTCTGAGTGGCACGGGGTCTGAGCAAGTCAGTTCCCCGCCCAGATCTCCTCACCCTCAACACTTCAGAGCACACCAGTCCCTTGTCAGCACCTACACTCACTTGCTGAGTGGGGCACAGCACCCCAGTGCACAGCACCCCAGATGTGCCAGGAAAATGACACTGTGGTGGATTGACAGCTGGTAGTCAACTTATAACACCCAGCTGAACTTAATAAACATGGCGCGGGGTATGGGAAGCCCACCTAAGGATGGCTGCCAGCAGCATAAGACGCAGAACTGGAAAGCAAAAGGTTTGAAGGCTCTTGGGAGCTGGTAGAAGCTGTTAGGCAGCTGCTGGTTCTCTTGGGCTGTTCTGCTGGAGGACCTTGTCATGCTGGCTTTGCTGATGAACTTGGCTGTTCTTGTCAGAGGAGGAGCTTGGGACCTCACTGTTGCTGAGGATGGCTGCAGTTCATTTTGGGGGAGGTCTGGTCCTCACTTTGAGATCGCTTCCTGGCTCTGGAAGGGAAGATGGTGCACTGCTCAGTCTCCTGGAAAGGCTTGTTGTGTTGGCTTTCCTGATGGGAGCTCAGCTGTCTTGATCATCAGAGGAGCTTGAAACCTCATTGTCACTGAAGATGGCTGCAGTGCTTTTGGGGGGAGCTCTGGTTCTTACTTTGAGCATCACTTCCTGGTTCCAGTGCAGATCCCTCAGCCTACTAGCACAGATCCTTCATCCTGCTGGTACAGACTGTCTAGCTTCCACCACTGACCTTTGGGCCTTCCTAGCACAGATCCATGAAATAGGCCTGCATGAGGCATTGTCATGGGCTCTTGGCCTCCATCTGGACTCATAGCAGGCATTGGTATGGGCTCTAGTTCTTCAGCTGGACTCATGCAGGGCATTACTGTGGGATTCAGGCCCTCAGCCGGATTCTTTGGTCTTTAGTGTATGGACAGATTTCCTGCACTACCTTTTTATACATGATTCATGGATGACTATTATAAATAATCTTATAAAATATATGTCCTGTACTGTGGAAAATATATTGTTGCCCTTGCAAAACCCCAAACTACAACAGACACCATGCCCCCAGGAGCAGCCTGTAACTACTGACTCATGTGAACTCTCATATAAATACCCCAGCTTCCTCGGCTTTTAGGTGGTATAACTCTGAGACCAGGTTCTAGCCTGACACTCAGTCTCCCAAGGGATTAAACTCCCACTACCTGCAGTGGTAACTTACTTGATAAGAACCTTTAATTGCTGGCCTTTCTCCCTGTGTCCTTTACTCCCCTGCCACAGTTCCTGTGGTCTTTTCCAAAATACTCGATTTTCTGTACTGTCTCAATGTCTTCTGCTAGGGGAACCCAAATAAAAGAAGGCACTATAAAGTAGAAGCACTCTGTCAGGGACAGCACACTCCTAATTTCTTCTCCTTAATGTCTGGGATTGCTCCTTCTTATGTACGCAGATAAAAGAGGTAGCAGGTTAACAAAGCAGTAAGAAGAAAGTACTCTGGCCTCCTCATAGCTCAGCACCTGGGAGGTAAGGCAACTGCTCTGTAATCTGCCAGCACAAACCCTGCTCTCTGCCTAAGGGAGCAGACGGCAGAGGATGTACTGTCTCCTTGCATTTTTCACATGTCACTCTGGCAAGATCTAAAACCCTGGTAAGCCATAAGGCATTCCCTAAATATAGTTCATTTGCCTCTTATGTAATAACCAGCAAATCCTCCAAGATTCTGGCATTATTGTCCATTACTAGGCCTTTTAAGCATCATTGTAAGCTTCCACATTTTTGTTTTTATTTTATGATCCATCATTGTTCTTTTAAGGAAAATTGAACGTGATTGTATGTTGGAGCCTGTTGGCTGTATGGTATTTTGATCTGAATGTCTACAGTATCTCACTCAAGAAGTAGCAGGAGACAGAATTCCTGAAGTTCATGGAGGCCCTTTCTTAGGAATAAGGAAGTCTGTCCATATAAAGCCACAATACAGCTGTACTGTCAGCAATAGTAACCTGCAGTGTGGAAATTCAAGTCCTCCTAGAATGGTTCCTCAAATAATTCCCAAGGAAATTATGATCTTGAGAGACAAAGAGATGGGGAGAGTCAGAGACAGACAGAGAGACAGAGAGAGAGAGAGAAGAAAAGGGCAGAGGGAGGGGGTAAAGAGAGATACAAGAAAAAGAAAATGGTACATCTGGATTTCTCT
The DNA here is from genome assembly GCA_004027595.1 of Dinomys branickii. NCBI lineage: Eukaryota > Metazoa > Chordata > Mammalia > Rodentia > Dinomyidae > Dinomys > Dinomys branickii. Next base: position 17,412 of record PVLD010014548.1, on the reverse strand, counting down.
CTCTCTTTTTTGTTTGGTACCAGAAATGGAACTCATGACCTTGCTCTTGCCAGGCAGGTGCTGTGCCACTGAGCTGTATCCCTGGCCTGGGTCTGGATTTCAAATAGGCCTTAAATCATAATAATTTCACCAGAGGCCTAATAAACTGGTCATTCAATAATGTTTGGAATACTTTGACAGGAATTAAAATACTATTTCATCTTATAATTAGCATCACCAAGTATTTCATTCTGCAAGTGACATTTTAATGGCCAAACAATCACAGCACTGCAGTAAATCCTGGAACACTAGGGTGGTTTTCCTTTCGGGCTGGGTCATGATTTGAGCAATTTTTTTCATGGGTTAAGTTCCATCGTTATCTGGCTGACAACTCTTGTGTAATAATAACCTTGCCGTGTTCCCCATCTTGTCATAGTTATCGTTCCTGACCAGCTCCCACTCACGCCATGCATGACCTTGGGGAGGTAACTGGTCTGCCCTGACCTTTGCAGCTTGTAAACCCAAAGGGTCCAATGAGCTAGCAATCCATGCCAGCCCTAATTAGCTATCTCCAGCAGCTATAGGAAGAGGCCACACTTTGTCATCTTTCTAGCTTAAAAACCAAGAGAATTAGCCTGCAATGGAAGCAGAAATCACCCTGGGAAATCCAAGGAGCTTCTCAGCCAGACTTGAGTCTCACTTTAACACTGCCATAGTCTTCCAGTGTGACTGAACCCATGCTGACTTTGGGCATAGCGATATTGGTGTAAGTATTTAAACATATTCAGCATGATATAGCCAAAGGGGGCTAGGAAGACTCATAAGACCAAATAAATGAGCCACGCTTAGCAAATAAGCTGAATTATACATCAGAGTGTAAAACATTTAGGTCACCTAGATATCTAATCTCCTTGAATTTCCATATCACATTGCCTAAGAATATACTTTATAAGCATGTTATAGTTCTATCTTTTTATTCAGTAAGGAAAATTCCACAGACTGTTTTAATTTAGCTGTAATGAATGTTAAGATACTGGGAGAGATTATCTCATTTTTATTCAGACAGACTGAGATAGGACCTAAGAGTTTGCATCTTTTTTTTTTGTACCTGGAGTTGAATACACAACCTTGCACTTGCCAGGCAGGCACTTGTGCCACTGAGCTATATCCCAGGCCTGAGTTTGCATTTTGAATATGAATCAAGTTTATCCTAATTCTGCCTTTAAAAATCCCAGTGAATAAAAGTCAAAAATGAGAATTGTGGTAAAACCTGAAGCTTCACCTTGACTTAATATCGATGCCGATGGACCTCAGACATGTAAATAGAACATCTGAGATGTCTGGATGAAGCAGATTAACCCAGCTCACAAGTCTTATGGCTGTTTGAGCTTTTGCCACATTTTTCAATTGGCCTTTGTAAATCCAAACTATGTTCAATGTCAAAATTATCCCCAGAATAAAAAGGCCCACTGTTCTGGTTCTAATATAAGCATGTCTTTGTATCTGGAAACTGGTTTAAAGAAATGTGTCTGGTTGCCAAGTTGACAAGGGGTGGAATGTTATGGTTGATACATTGTGTCAACTTGGGGAGTCTAGAGGTTCGGCTGAGTGATTCAGCAGAAAGCCATGGTGCTTACTTTGTATATATCCTGAGCCTCCGGAAATGGAGGGCATGGAGGTTATGTGAGAGGTACACGCCCCCTCAGTGGGGGTAGGCTGTTTACAATGTAGGGGAAGGAAGGAGGCTTTTTTTGCCGCCATTCTTCCCTTTTGCTGGTTGTTCTTGCTGTGCTCTGCTGCCCTGGACAGTTTGCCCTCTACCGTGTGCCACTCTGCCTCAGAACCAGCCAATTATGGACTGAAACCTCCACAAACTGTAAGCTAAATAAACCTTTCCTTCCTTCATTTTGGGCGTTGGGTATTTTGTCTCAGCAACGAGAAAAAAGTAACCATGACACCAACTTACTCAGTGAGCAGCTGATCTGCTTAGGAGTGTTCCATTGTTACAGAATAGTCCAGAGTACAGGGAGGCAAGGGTTCTGTCCTCCAGGAAAGGAGAGGGGTTACATGATCTCTAAGGAATCAGAAAAGAACAGTGTTATTCTATTGGTCCTCCCCAGACCCAGGCAGCTTGCAGTGCCTGGAGAAGGCTTCATGGGAAAAGTAGGAGTCACACTGAAAGTCAACTTGAAAAATTTAGATTGAATTTGGAAAAAAGAAGAAAGGGCAAGAGCATCTGATTCTACCAGCTTATTGGATTTCTACACGGCCCTCGGTTGCACTTAGCTTTAGAAGTGAAGAACTCATAGGCACTGGGAAATACACCAAACTGGCAAGCTTCAGAGGGATTTTTTTTCAGGGGGAGAAAAAAGCAAGTGGATGGTTGAAAGAGGACTGAGTCCAGATAGGCCTGAGCTCCATGCCTTGGTCTATTCTTACCTGCTGGGCTGCATGGATCCTGCATCTACTTCCTCTGTACCCTGATCCCATTTCTCTCCCTTCCTCTGAGATGGAGCCAGGACTCCTACCACATAACGATCTCCTTGAGTTCTAAGTAAATGAGACAGGTACTGCAAACAGCTGTGCGCCAAGGCATGAAAGCGAAGTTTGAGACTTTTCAGAAGCATTAGTGAACAGTGAGAGTAACCACAAACCTGGGGAAACTGCTTCCTGGGCAGCCAGAGGTGCTACAGCTGTAGAGCTTAGAGCAGCCTGAGGGCTGTATTGGGGAGGAGGGAGGACGACAAGGACCCTCCTCCTTATGATAAGCTACTGAGGAGGGAGGAACCTCTGAGAACTCAGGGCGCAAGCCCAGGTGTGCATAGGAAGTCACAGAAGATTTTGTCAGAGCCTCAAGTGAGGGGAGGCAGGGTGTGTTTGATTACCAGGGCATAAGGGGGACTATGTGGTTGCAGTTCCTAACTGCCAGCGAAGGGTCCTCTTCTTGTGTCCTTGCGCAGGATTTTCACTGTCATTTGCCACAGTGCTGCAGATTTCAACCCCACCCCACACCAGGGAAAAGAGGACCACAGTGACTGGGTAGTTAGAAGGAGAAAACTCATCAAACAAAGACTTTTAAGAGGAAAGCTTGGTTCCCTCAATAAAAGTCTCTCAACAAGGATCTTTCAGGCAAGAAGCTCCCAAGCATGTTTTTCTTTATATGTTAAACCCCAAAAGTTTTAATGTTATTTTTCAGAAATAAATGTGGAAGGGAAAGTCACAGGCAGTAACATCATGACATCTGCTGCCACTGTTGGGTTTTGACTTCCTTTGAATCACTGCTTCTAATTGGTGCTTTTCACGAGGTCAGTGGTTGTCCCTGGGTTAATGATGTCTTGTGGGTAGAAAAAGACTCACTATATATAGACCCTCCATTATAACCTCCATTAGTGCTTATAAATCTCCCCCATGGGACCTGTCAGTGGTGGCTTGACAGGCTCTTGCAGTAAGTGGACCCATACCTGCCCACACACTCAGGATGGAGCTGGACCTATTAGGAGATAATATGATCAGGAAAGATCATAAAAGTATGTGATAAGTCACAAGGCAGCCAGCCCCCTCGTGAGAAAACTTTAACTCAGTATTTCTCTCCTTCCCTTACCTGTTCCACTTCAGTTCCCCTCGGCCACAAAAGTCAACCCCTCCCTCGTGTGCTTTTTGCAGGACTCTGACGGGTTGTTCTGACCTATAAGCAACTCCTGCCCCCTCGGGCTGTTCTGGCCCAGACACACACCCCCTCAGGCTATTCTGGCCTACAGACACTTCCCCCCCCCACCCCTAAAAAAGAATTTAAAAGCCCATGTTTTGCTCAGCTCAGGGGCTGCCCTGATCCGCTATGCAGTTTGCTAGTCCATCCACTACCCCCAATAAAGACTTCTCTCATGTTAGAAGGTCTGGTCTGGTTCCCTGTGGGTCTCGGTTCTATCAGTGTGGCCTTAACCTGATAAGATAGAGATACCAAGATCTCTCTCTCTCTCTCTCTTTCTCTCTGTCACACACATAAACACACACACATACAAGGAAAGGCCTTGTGAGCACACAGTGCAAAGGCCACCACTGGCAAGCCGAGGAAAAGCCTTCCCAGGTGCCAGCCCTCCCAGCGTTTGGATTTCTAGCTGCTAGAACTGGGAGAAAATGAATTTCTGTCATTTACACCACCCAGTCTGTGTCCCGCGGCACCCCAGCAGGTCAGTTTCAGACCTCTGCTCCAGTACCAAACCCTTCTATGCACAAGTCCCTTCCACAGTACGGCACGGTATTTGCCTGTAACTACACGGTGCTCCTATGTTCTTTGTCACCTCTAGATTACTTACAATAATGTAAGTGCTATGTAAATAGTTGTTATACTTTATTGTTTAGGGAGTAATGACGAGAAAAAGGTCTCTACGGGGTCAGTATCCTTACAAACTTTTTCTAAATATTTCCAGTCTGTGGTTGACTGAATGTGTGTGTGCTGAACCCTCAGGTGAGTTGTATGGCAGGGCTGGGAGGCTAGTTCAGTTCTGAAGGAGAAAAGTAAAAGAGACTTCTATTTCTACTTCTGTAGTTATAAATACTTTCCCCAACTTTCCCTTATGATGAAAGGGGAAAGCGCTGGACCCTGTTTTTCAGGAGCAATGGGGAACTTTCTAAACCTCTGCAGAAGGAAGGCAGACAGGTTTCGGTTATGACACTGCTTGTTGTAGGGACTTCAGACATTAACCTCTCTCTTGTGAGACTATCCATGATCCACAGGAACTGACTCCTCTGCCAGCAGAGCCCCAGGCAACTGTCACATCAAGTCAGAGTTCAGCAAACTCAGCCATCCACATGGAGTTGGGACAATGTGTCTGAACCAATGCATTGTTTTATCCTTTCTTTTTTATTGAACTTCAGTGAGTTGTGTAAGCAAGGTCTAGGCAGTATACCATTTGCTACCTTCTGGCTAGTTTCTGAAAACCAAGGGACCCGCAGCTAGCAGTAAGGAAGTAGTTATACGGCATCCTAATGGGGAACTGCAGAAACCCTAGTCATAAAATAGTAAGAGCGACAGGCCAGGAAAGAGCAGAAGGCAATACTAGCAAGGAAAAGATTGCTGCATCAGAATAAACTAGACTATGTTGCAGGGATAAAAACTCCCGGTGAGTTAACCAAACTGAAGCTTACTTCTCACTCACACTGAGCCTCCGCAGGGGTCTGTGAGCTGCCCAGTGCAGCTCCCCTCTGGAGACTGACGGGCTGCCACCTGGAACAGGCGGTCTCCACGGTGACTGTGTACACAGGGAAGCCTATACCTAGATGACACAGGTGGTTTCCACCCACTGCTATACCTCTGTGTCCTGCCCAGATTCAGGAGGGATTTTCTGACTGCCTTAGCCAGAAAGGGACTTGCCACACCCCATGGGCCAGCATGTGTCACAGGCCCCATGCATTGAAAGTATGGTTTCCTATGTGCTCAAAAGCAGGAACACAAAAATAGACCTCACGAGCCCAGATTTTCTCTACCATGGCTGTTAAACACTGACACTGTCATGTGCAGAGATGCATTCCCGATTACCAAACCCTGAATTGGAGTCCAAGTGGAACAGTGGCTCAGCGTGTGGTAACAGAGCAGGATGTCCCTCACTCCCTCACCCCGGGATCTGGAGCCCACCATACAAGCTAAAGCATGAGCCTTAATACTCCAGCACAAAACCATAATACTGGATAGAAAATACACTTTAGGTCGAAATGAGCTTCCGTCTTCCCGTCCCTGCCTTCCTTAACCTAATCTTGACAGAGACAGAATGACCCAAGCCAACCAGCAGCACGGCCACTGGCAGCAACGAAGGCTGCAGTGAAAGGAAGGCTGTCACATCCACAAGCACACGCAGCGGCTGCTCTGTGGAAGGATCATGTACTGTGAGCTGACAGCTGGGCCAACAGTAAAACAACCTATGGTCAGCTTTGTGCGACACTCCCCTTGTGCCTCTTAGCCAGCCGGTGCAACGGGCATTTATGGGTTATGAAAAGGTGGTGAAATGGTTGCAAACTGGATGGAGTCCCAGGCCTAACTCCACCCTACCCAACGTCCACCTCCTCCGTGACGTCTTCTCTGATTAATTCAGGACTCAGTGGACCTTGAACTCCCGACTGTCATCTGCCCTCTGTTTTTAATTCTAATTCTATCTCACCTACAGCCTCATTGGCGTAGTAGGTTGTAGTTATACCTGTTTATCATGTTCCTATATTCTCTCTCTCAAGACTACATTTAATACTTCAGGGTGTCCTTCACAATGTATGATATATGGTGGGCATTTAATATGTTAGTTGAGTGATAATAATAATTGATGAACCCTTTATGGGGTGTTTACAACATGCCAATCTCAAGAGAAAGTACATTTATTTTATCATTGTGTTCTCACAGCAAAGTAAGTGCTATTATGCCCATTTTAAAGATGAGGAAACTAGACTTACAGAAACTAAACGCACAGTCAGAGTGATGCTAAGGTCGGAAGCACCCCTGTCTGAGTCCACCTGCAAGTAGCTGGAAAGATCTCCCTCCCGCACCAGATACTCTCATGTGGTGTTTCCTAAGTGCAAGACAAAAGTCAGTGCTTGGATTTCATAAGCCTAGGTTGAGTGACAGTTACTGACCCAGCTTGTGGGCTTTACCTTGAGCATAAACCTAACCCAGTACACAGACCACTCAAGAGTCAGCCTCGGCCAGCAGCTCACAGAAGGACAGCTTCTATCCCCCAGTTTATCAGTCAAGGGAAATCACTTCTAAGCTCCAAATCTTTATAGCCAATTAATACTTTATCTGGTAGGAGATGTCAAGCAAAATACCTGGAAAAAAACTTAACCAAAAGACACATTCTTTGTTATGGGCTTAGAAATGGTGGCAAAATGGTTAGAATCATGAAAGCTTAGGTTCATGACTGCTTCTGAGTGCCAAAGAACTGTGCGGTTATTGCCCTTTACGTGGGTTCTAATCTGCTTCCTGCCTTTGACTTACCCAGCTGGCAGCTCCCAGGGTGAATTGGCTGCCAGGCTGAAAGGCCAGAGATTGAAGTCGCTGTCACCTATGTCTTCTGCGTGGGCCAAACACTCACAGGAGATGGGTCAGTGCCCCCAGCAAGCAGGGAGGGACAGGTCATCTTGGGGCTTCTTCTTGTGAGGTAATTGGATCTACACGGGAGTTAAGGGCTTCCAGTCCAGGGAGCCACTGCTTTGCCTGCTCTCCCAGGAGGCAGCAGAAATGCGACTAGCATCACCTTTGGCCACAGCAGCAGAAGAGGCTCTCAGGATTGTGTTCAGTCTTTTTCTTACCGTAGGGGCCTTGTCTCAAGGAAAAGGATTCCCGTTTCTATGCTAAAATGTACATTTGCCCTGGGACTCATTTTCATTGCACATGTACCTGGCTCAACACCAGCAGGGCCCGAAACCATGTGTGACCATCTGCAGGATTCACAGGAGACGGCAAAAAGAATCCCGAGCCACCTCCTTGCTTCACACAGGCCAACCTCTGCCTGCTTTCCAGATGGATTCCTGGAAAAATCACATTAGCCCAGGACACATCATAACTCTGGCTGGAAACATCCTTCAGGTAAAGAGCCTAAAAGGAAGATCTTTTTAAACAAGGTAATAGGGGGCAGATTGTTTTGGCTTCCCAAACAATTATCATTTAAAGAGCAAAATCTCCATCTGTGCAGACTTCAGCAGTGCGGGCCTGATGAGTCATCCTGTCCAGGCGAAGGGGAGATCAGGGCTGGAGTCCACAATTCTCCTTTAGAGGAATTGAGTTCTGGTTTTCAGAAAGAAAAAAATATATATATCCAACCATGATTCCATCACACAGCCAAACACAGAGGACCTTCATTATCTACTCCCATGCACACAGCTGAGCTCGGTGCCAAGTTATTATTAGTTTCTTCAGTTAGATGTAGCTTTTGGCAGGGTTTCCGCTGTTACAGCACCTTTCATTTTAAGACTCAGAAGAGTGGCTCAATTTTTCATTAATGCGACAGTTGCCATTTATCATGATAGAGAGCCAGTATCAGACCCTTCATGTTTCAAATAAGGAGGCTGGGGATATAGCTCAGTGGAATAAGCGCCTGCCTAGCAAGCGCAGGGTCCTGAGTTCGATCCCCAGTACCGCCAAAAAAAAAAAAAAACATGTTTCAAATAAGGAGCCCAAAACACAATCAAGTTCAAGGATAGGGCCAAAATCATATACAAAGAGTTGCCCTCTGGAGGCACTGGTCTTTCGGGTTCTCAAACTCCTTTAGGACTGGAACACTCAGTGTGCCTTCCCTCCCTCCTGCCCTCAGCCAAAACTCCTTTTCCCTGGCTAACCCCCACGTATTCGTCAGATCTCAGCTTAACATCCCTTCTCTCACTGTGTGCTCTCCTACGATCTTGGGCCTCTTTTCAAAGCACTTATTAGCATTTGAAAAAATATATTTATTTTTGTGGTTATCCGATGAACAGCCATCTCTCCCACTGAGTGTAAACTCTCTCAGGGCCAAAACTAGCTCTGTTCTCGCCAGTCCCTGCATCCCAAACGCACGGAACAGTACCTGGCTCCTCACAGGCTACTGAGCATATGCTGAGTGGGTGATGACGGCGTGGGTCTGGCTTGGTGTGGAGTCCACAGCTGTGCACAGATCTCTGTATCCAACTCCTACTGTAGTACGAATCTAAAAGTTATACACTGTTTTCTCATCATGGTGCAAAAGTGAAAACATTGTCTTCAAAAATAAAAGTCAAAGTCACTTCCTCAGCAACACCTACTGTTTGCCTGCTGCTTTGTCACCACTGCCTTGAAACAACCCTTTGTCAAAGGACTAGACAGCTTTTTTTCTAAACACAAGCACATGGCATTTATACACAAAGGATAGCACTGTAATATCAAACCACAGAAGTTAATCGGCTAAGTTTTCAGCTTTTTGGCAACATCTCCAGTGAGGACCCCCAAGTCACAGAGCAGCTGAGTTGCACCAAGATGCAGCAGAATTCCCTTCATGTGGCTTCCTAAATAAGTAAGCATCTCTAAGAGAACACTGCCAGAATATTATGTGTGTCCTTACATTGCGGTCTTTAATTACTTCAGTATCCAAAGATACTAAAGCAGTGTGTGTCAGCCAAGGAAACAATGTATGCATGGAATCTTTTTGTAGAATCTGCAGTAAAACCTGAAATATGAAAGCCTGCATTAAATTTTAGCCTTTCCCCATTAATGTGGACTTCTCTGGGCAAGTGTTGAGCAATCCAGGCCCCTGACATTAATGGGGGGCAGGGGCAATCTAGCCCAGGCCTTCCCTCAGTTCTCTGGGTAACCATCCCCAACCCCGGGCTCCCAGGCTCTCTATATGTTCTGCTCCTCACGCTGCTCAGTGCCCAGCCCCTCGCCTCCCGGTTCAGACTCTCTTGCCCACTCCACTCCCCCTCGCACCTATTCCCCACCCACCCCTGGCCACTAAGGCTTGCTCTCTCCACCACTGAAGTCCCACCTTAAAGTGATTTTGCTAATGGTTGGACATCAGACATAGTTATGAAATGCAGTGTACGCCAACATTAGAATAAACTGTGACCTAATCTTCCTACACATAAGACAACCTCATCCATCAACCCCAGGGAGAATTCTTTGTGGAGTAACACAGGACCAAAAGTCTAGAATTACATCATTGCTTCAACTGCTGCAATTCCCAGGACTCTTTTTATAGCTGTGGATATCCTGGGAAGACCAACACACACACACACGCACACGCACACGCACACGCACACGCTATTGTCTGAGTCCTCAGCAACAGCCTCCATTCCCCGACACCAGCATTTGTTAGCTCATACTGTAAAACAACACAGTTGGGTTTCTCATGTTGATCACCTTCCGAAACCTCTGAGCTGAGAAAGAGCAACACATAAAACAAATTAATCAATAATTCACCATGCAACTAGAATCAGCAGTCAACATTAGGCCCTCTGGAAAAACAGACCTCAAGGCTGCTATTCTGCTCTTTTTTGCAGAAGACATCCATTTCAGACAACAGAAAACAGGGTTTGTGTAAGGTCAGATGTTTCCTCCCGAGCTTGCCAGTGGTGGCTGGACAGACTGTCCTAACTGTCCCAACAAAGGGCAGCAGGAGAGGGCACTCCTCTTCTCCTTCTCCTCCTTCTCACCCCTCTCCCTCCTCCTCCTTCTCCTTCCTGCTGCTCCCAGCCCATACTCTGCCTATCACCCGTCCTCACTAATGACTAGCATAATCTAAATGCAAAGCTGACCACCGCCAGCCAAGGAGTTGGCACGTTAGAGGATCTGACAAATGTTAACTCGCTGGCTGAGTGAATGCATGTGAATTTATAAAATCTCTCACCAAACCCTCAGTACTTCCCTTTTAGTAGTAGTAGTAGTAGTAGCTGCCCATATTAATTATATAGAGTAAAGGGGAACATTGTCATCATGCTTTCTTAATCTGAGAAACGAAATTTAGTTTCATTTCTCACATCTCTGTGGAGCTGGTCCAGGAAGAAGAGATAACATTTTGAGCTAGATATTCATGACTACTGCATCATGATTTTCAGTACTGGGGATTTTTTTTTTTTTTCCCGGTACCAGGGATCGAACTCATGACCTTGCGCTTGCCAGGCAAGCGCTTATGCCACTGAGCTATACCCCCAGCCCCTGCATCATGATTTTAATCACCAAAGCAGTACACAAACAGGTATCCCGGCAGGAAGGTTTGGTTCAGACAAGCTGTGCGGGCAGGGATGGGATTATGCACAAGGTAGGGGTCTCAGATGGGATACAGATATCTGCTGTGGATATTTTAGGGGCATTTAAGGGGAAGAAACTTAACTAGACAAGACGATTCAAATTTTTAAAAGAACATGAGAAAATCTATAGTGAAGTCTTCTTACCTTTGTCTTCTATCCAACTATTTTCTCCCATGTAACTATTATTATTGTCCTGTGAGTTGCTAGAGTTTCTTTATGCATGTGCCTGAAATATCTATCATCTCCCTGACCTTTTAAAACAAGAAATGGAATACCATATACTTCGTTCTGCACGCTCTTTTTTAGAGCTATGTAATATTTTCTACGTAGTGTAGATGTACTGTGAGTAACCAGCTCTCTGTTGAGGAATACTTCTGTTACTTCTGATCTTTTGCTACTATTACAGATGGTGCTGCAGTGAATAAGCTCACACAGAATTCTTTGTGCTCCTTTGCAAATATATCACAGGGGTGACTCCGCAGAAGCTTAACTATTTGCTTTTAGTAGGCACCAAAACATCTGTGGGGCAAGATGATAGCACCCAAATAACCACAGCAACATTAGTAAAAAGCAGGGGAATGACTCTGATATCATTGGCCAGGGTTGGGAAGGATATTAGTCAACTTTCAGCTTTTACCCATCCCTTTCTTAAACACTGTGGACATTTATTGGTTTTTGACCACCCAGAATCAAAACCCTTACAAATGGCCTGGATACCAAATTTAAATAGGGCCTGTCCTATTTACCTTTCCCAGAAATACATAACCTTAGGCCAAAATCGGCACTGAGTCATAGTTAGTGGTTAATGGTTCCATTGGACAGCCAGAGACTTGGCAGGGCCAAGACAGGAGAGTAAAGAAAACAATGTTTAGAGAAAAGTGTGCAGATGAATACTTTAGACTTAGGCCCAAAGACAAGACTACCTGTGCCTATCTGTAAAAAAGGCATTGAATAACCAGGCTGCTGTATGCAGGCTATAAAAATCAAAACACAAAGTATGTGCTAGGCCTTGGGTTTGATCCGCAGCACGAAACAAACAAAAAGGTCAAGAGAAGCATATCAGAGAAATCATGAATGAGTAAAAAGACAAATAAGATATCAGATAAAAAGACTCGCTACTACAAAGATGCCAGTTACACTCTATTAGTCCACTGCAACTCTACAGGAAATTAAGAATATTTTTAAGTGGGTTTACATGCGTTAGAATTACAAACAGAAGTCAGGGAAGCCCAGCACGATAATACACGCCTATAATTCCAGCCTTTGGGAAACAGAAGCATGAGAATCATGAGTTTGAGGCTAACAGGGGCTCCATAGTGAGTATAAGGTCAGCCTGGACTACATAGTGAGACCCTCTCTCAAAAACAAAGCAATACAATAAAAGAAGGAAATGCTCAAAACTCCAAATTCACCACAGTGGTATCCTCTGTTGAGCTGTAGTGAATGAACTAGGAGCCTCCAAAGTGCTGGTAATGTTGGTTTAAGTTGGGATGTGTGAACATGGGTGTTAATTTTATTATTATTCTTTATACTATCTCATTTATGCATGTGTTTGTAGTATCTCATAATTTTTTAAGATGTAAAAGTAGCCCAAAATGCTAAGGAAGGAAGGGAGGGAAGAAGGGAAGAAAGGAGGGAGACAGGGAGGGAGGGAAGGAGGGAGAAAGAGAAAGAAAGAAAGAAAGAAGGAAAGAAAGAAGGAAAGAAAGAAAGAAAGAAAGAAGAAGGAAAGAAGAAAGAAAGAAACGTAACGACTCACTACTAATGACCTATGTAGGGCCAGGGATACGGCTCAGTAGCACAGTGCCTACAGAAGCATGATGTGCCATGAGGAAGGGTCATAAGCCAAAGAATGGCAAAGCAGCATTTACAAGCTAGAAAGGGCAGCAATACAGACCTCCCCTAGAGCTCCAGACAAACCAGCCTGCTGACCTTGACTTTAGCCCAAGGACACTGCTTTTGGACTTCAGGCTTCCGGAACAATAACAATCACTAAGTTTGTTATCATTTGTTCTGGTAATAAAAAATGGAAACAAACACAGTCTATATTTCCAAAACTATCCCAACTATTTCAACAAAATAATTATATTTTTTAATGTGGTATATAAACTTTTTAAAAAGTCAGTTAGAAAAGGAGAAACCAACCAGGCATGGCAGCTCACGCCTGTAATCCCAGCACTCAGGAGGCTGAGGCACAAGGATCATTGTGAGTTCGAGGCCAGCCTCAGCTACAAAGTGAGTTCAAAGCCAGCGTGAACTACACGGCGAGACCCTGTTCCAAAAAGACAAAAAAAATTAAAAAAAAAAGATGAGAAGCCACCTTGCTAGAAATGCAGGCAGAACTAACAAGCAATACGAAAAGGAAGAAATACCAATTGGACAATATACAAATGAAAAAATATTCTTTACTGAAAATAAAAAATATAAAGAATATTTTTCACTTATCAAACTGGCAAAGAGGAAAGTGAATGCAAACACTCTGTACTGAGGAACGCTTCCGGAAGTGAGCACTACCGTGCCTTCGGGATGGGGATGTAAGCTGATATGGTGTCTCTGAGTGACAATTTTTCAAAATGGTTCAGTAGCTTAAGCATGTGTACCCTTTGGTGACCTGTGTGCTCTACTTTTAGAGATGTTGCCTAAACTGAAATTCGAAAACTGTGCAAAGATGTCAATATAAAATATCTCTTCACCATTGTTTGTAGTCATAAAAACGTATTCAAAAAAATCATGAATAACCTAAAAGAGTGTGATGATTAATGTTGTGCTGCCATCGCCTGCGGACATCAGGCTCTCTATGGACTCACAGAAGTGACTCTCTGGGAGCTTCCAGGTCTCCACACAGGGGGTGCAACATTGGTCTCCTTCTGGGGCCTCCTCCCTGGACTGAGCAGTGCAGGATTCTCTGGCTGGGTGCAGCCATTGTGGGCTATCCAGCCTTGACCCTATAAGCCAATACAATTAATCCTTTTATAATCACATATACATTCTATTAGTTATGTTCCTGTAGATTATAGACATTTACAATGTCCATAAATAGGAGAGATATTAGGTTAGTTATTTTTGTTTTGTGGGGTTTTTTTTTTGAGACAGGGTCTCGCTATGCAGTTGAGGCTGGCCTTGAGCTCACTTTGTAGCCCAGGCTGTCCTCAAACTCACAACAATCCTCCTGCCTCAGCTTCCCGAGTGCTGGGATTACAGGCGTGCACCATCACACCTGACTTAGGTTAGTTATTGTACATCCACGTAACAGAAGACATCGGAGACATTAAAAATATTATATACATGGAAAATATATACTCTATATTTTGGTAAAAAGATGTATACAATTGCATATATGATGCCATTCCGTTATGTAAAATTTTATATTATATACTATGTTAAAATAAAATTTTATATTGTGCATTATGTGAAGTTGGATCATGATAGCAGTTTTTCACTTTATCCTTGCCATGTGACCTTGGAGTGCCCTGGGGTGGGAAGAGGATTTTTCCCAGCCTCATTAATCTTGAGCTTGACCATCTGACTTGTTTGGCCAAGGGAACATGGCCAAAGTGACTGTCAGTTCCAAGCCAAGCCCTTAAGAGGCATAACATGGGTCTACCCAAACACTTGTATTTCTGTAATTGCCACAAGAAAAATATGTCCTTGGAAGCTCCTGACCCAAGAGGAATGTAAAGACAGTGGAACGGGGCAAAACCAACCCAAATCTTGAACCAAGCCAATCAAACCACAATCTAAGAAAAGATACGCCAAACAAGTAACAGACCCATGAGAAAGAAAAATAAATGTGATACACCACTGAATGTTATTTGGCTTATTATGAAGCATTATTGTATCTGAAACTATGATATATATTATTTAATTATATGTAGACAGAGAAATCTGAAGAAGAATTTGCCATGATGTTAACCTTGGCCATGCCTAGATGGTGGAATTTGGTGCTATTTAATACTCTCTTGATAATCTCATTATTTTATCTAAATGCAATAACTCAACCTAGCCTCACTCTTGAACTCCGGCTTTAAAAAAATCCAGTTAACCAGCTGGGGATATAGCTCAGTGGAATAAGTGCCTGCGTGGCAACTGCAAGGTCCTGAGTTTGATCCCCAGTACCGCAGAAAAAAAAAAAAAATCCAGTTAACCACTCACCATCCTGATTTGAATGTCTTGATCATAACACTTCCAAAACTTAACTATTCTTATTTCACCCCAAATATCCATCCTTCCTACAATCCTCTCCATGACAGGTGAAGGCACACTCATTCCTCCAACTGCTTAAGGAAAAAAAAAAAAAAACCAAACCCTTGGAGTCATCTTTTGATTCTCCTTTTTCTTCTGTACTTCCATCTAGTCTATCATATATCATGTTGGCTCTAACTTCAAAATTTTCCAAAACCCTAGAGCCTCTCTCCAGCTCCACCTCTCCAGCTCAATGCGAGCCACTGCCATCTCTCATCTGGATACTGTGTGAACCTTTTAAACAGCCTCTCTACTTCTACCCTTGTCCCCACAATCTAGTCTTTATACCCCTGCTCACACAAACCTCCTGAGACATAAAGTCAGGTTCTCTCACCTCTGGCGGGAACCCTCCAGGGGTTCCACGTCACGCCTGCTCTCATCTCCATTGCCTATGTCCTTCACCAACCCTGCTCGGGCACAGGGCTCTGCTCCCCTTGTCAAAGCCCCGCCGGCCACATCCTGCCCACCTATACCCCAAGTCTCATTCCCTCACTTCCTTTGGGTCTCTGTTCAGTTGTCCTCATTTTAAAGAGTCCTATCCCAACCACCCTTTCCAATTCAACATCAGCCACTTCCTCAGCTCCCTCCCTTCTTACCCTGTTCTACTTTGGCCCATAACACTTCCCCTCTTCTCACATATTAGTTATGTGAGTCATGTGCTTGACTTAATTATTAGGCTACTGCCTCCTCCCCTGCTGACGTCCGAGCCCTCAGAGGCAGCTGCTTTCATTCGCTCTCTTCACTTCTGTATCCCAAGTGCCCAAACCGTCTGGCACAGGACTCACACAGTCTTTGTGGAAATTGACTAGAAAATCTCAAACTACGCTAGGTGCATTTTTTTGTCTAAATAAACTGATTTTAACAGGATTTTAAACAAAAGGTGCATATAGCATTTCATTTCAGAATAGGGAAATTTTTCTTTTTCTAAAAAAAATTTGGGAAAAGTGTGTGTGTAATAAATTCTTGATGAAAACACTGAAAAATCTATTCACAACCCATATTATATTTGTTTCCCTAAATTAGTAATTCTATCATTAAAACATATATTAGACCATGATAGCTAAGAAATTTTTGTGAAATCAATGAAGGAGTTTCTTACCTATAATTTTTACATTATTAGCATGTGTTATTTTCAATAATTAAAATATTTTTTTAAATGCATGATTGGATATTTTTCTCACCAACCAACTCTTTTCAAAGACTGGCTGACCCAACAAGAGTTCTCTCCACCCACAAAACCCCAACTTGACATCACCACCTTTAAAGCCCACGGACGCTGCTGGGTCACCAGCTATCCCCACATAAAGAGCCACTGAGATGATGGCTTTCAGCTGTTGGTTCTTCTTCGGCACTGGCCACACACTGGCTCTGCTGTTTACTTGCATTAGAACAGTGAAGGCGCAGCCCCACTGCCCTTTCTAATGCACCTGTCTTATCCCCTCTAAACACTTTGCGTGTCTTTGTGACAAAAGCACACAAAAAATCCATGAATTACTTGCCAAGAAACACCACCTTTCCATGAATTCATTCTCAGGCCTCTCTCCACCAAGTCCTCTGCCGACAGCATCTGTTCTACTAGCTAAAATGTAGACAGTGGTGCAGACACAGGAGTCCTCTTCCCACCTTCGTCACAGGCAGCTCCAACAGGGTCCCAGTTCGTCAGCAACCTTGCTTAGTCCCATCCTGTTTTCAGTTACAAACTAAGCTCTCTAGAGGAACTACTAGAAGCTAAAAACCTTCAGGCATAATTTCCAGCAGCCACTGTAAATAAGAATAAAATCTTAATCACAGGCCCTATGCTTGCAACTGAAAGGCAGGATGGTATACTGGTCAGGTGCACAGATTGTGGAGCAAAATTGCATTGGTTCATATCCTTGGCCCTGACTGTGCGCTTAGCTCTGTTACTCACAGCACCTAAACCGGAAATCAGATCAGAAGGGTTAAAAATAGAATCACTGTCCTAAGGTTGTTTTGATATTGAATGAATCATGCCCACTGCAAATAAGTCTCTAAGAAATGGAAGTCTAAATTATTGCACAAGCCCTGCAGCCGAACGAGTTTCTTAACTTCTTCCCTTTGAACCAGCTCAGCATTGCCAGTTCCCTCCTATTTAGACAGTGTAGGAGAACTCCTTTTTTTTTTTTTTTTTGGCGGTACTGGGGATCGAACTCAGGACCCTGCAGTGTAGGAGAACTCCTGACTTAGGGTTTGCCAAGCATCTCCTGGTTTTCCATATTCACCACCCACCAGCCCTTTTTATTTATTTTTTTTTATTTTATTTTAAAGACAAAAGAATGGAGACATATGAACCAGAAAAGCCATAAACAATACAGAAAATACAAAGTTATACAGAATATAGTAGGGAATTAGAACTGGATGTTGTATTACATAGTTATCTTCACATTAGTTAACACAAAAACATTAAAGGAAATACCAAATTATAGATAAGATAGTAGG